>JADBJO010012373.1:37500-58488 GCA_016801955.1 Conus betulinus
TGCGTGCGTGCGTGTGTGTGTGTGTGTGTGTGATCATGTACATTATGCTGAAGTATATCCACCATGTGAAAACAAACATAATACATAACCAACATCGATCATATAAGATAAAGCTTTATTTGGTTGCTTGCTTGCTTGCTTGGTTGTCGTGTCCCGTTGCTGCATTTCCTACACTTTTTTTTTTTTTGGTATACGATTGCTAAAACATCAACTGTCAAACTATTTTCCATGACACATCTCGAAACGCTACACATGAGACCCAACGCATACTCAACTGCTTGCACACGAGAGTGGTAACTTCCTACACCTTTGTGGAGTGATCCCGTTGAATCTCCAAGGAGGCTGGCGCCGGCGCTGTACGACGCTGACACAGATGCTCTGAGCAGTCTGGTCGTCAGCAGGAAAGCTCCCAGCGTTTATAGGGGCCAGCACTCGTACAGTGTGTGCTCACGTGAAGAGGCGGTAAGGAGAGCTGGAGGGGAGGGGAGGTGGGGCTTTGCTTGGCTGTGCTATGTGCGTGGCGTTTATGACCAGTCTGAGGCAGATATCAGCTGTGTAAAGAACAGGTAGCCAAGAGAACTGGCTGTACTACATACGTCAGAGGAGCTATTGACTGAATTGACTGACAGCTCCTGGCTCCGCCCCCTGCTCTTTACACCCTCGTCCCTTCTACCCCTCAGCGTTCTTCTCCATTCTCTACACATGCGCGCACGCGCGCGCGCGCACACACACACACACACACACACACCACACCACACCACATATATATAAATACATATATATATATATATATATATATATATATATATATATATATATATATATATATATATGTGTGTGTGTGTGTGTGTGTGTGTGTGTGTGTGTGTGTGTTATACGCCAATGGTTTCCGGAGCAGTGATGTTCCGCACATATCCCGAATTGATCCACACACAGCGGGAACTACTGCTCTACCAGCTGCGGCATGGCCGAACTGTTTGTCCAATCAATAGTCATTATTCCGCTTGTTTTTCTCCACCTTCAGCTCAGGCTGACCGACTGTCTGTCCGCCATATAGTTAATAAAAACATTGCGCAAAAGACATGGCAGTTCCTCTACGTCTCTGGTGAATTATTTGTTTGTCCAGGACAAGGAAGCTGGGACCTTAAGTAAGATTAAAACGTTTAAATCATCCAGGTCTTCACGTCTTTGATTTCTTTTTTTTTTTTTTTTTTAAATCAGTATGGACCAAACTCACAATGTCTTCTCTCAGATATGTATCGCTGAGCACGTTTATGTTCTGTCACTTTTCAGGAAAGGAGTACAAGAAAGATTTTTTTTCTGTTCCGGAGAGTGCTCTGCACGCGGGCGGGCGCGCGCGCACGCACGCACGCGCGCGCGCGTGCACAACACCACACACACACACACACACACACACACACACACATACACAAGCATGCACACACGCACTCAGCAAAAGAGAGATAGAGAGAGAGAGAAAGATGTTCACAGTATATTCTTTTCATCTCTGCAGGGTTTTTTTTTTTTTTTTGGTTTGGTTGGTTGGTTTTAATTACTTGAGAACTCCTTTTTATTTCTTTATCCATTGTAGCTGAACCTATAGACATTTTACCAGACTTTACTGCTTTTTTTATGCCAGCAAAACTGAGATCATTTAGAATCTGAGCTCTCTGTGGCAAAGAAGAACTTTTCACCATATTGTGCACAAAACATGTCAACATGTGAACTGTTGGTGTTCGCAGTTAATCATATCTAGGCCGGCCTCTTCCTTTTGTAGGCTGAGGAGACATCTTTTTCTTTTTTTTCGAATGCTTTTACATTATTGAACTTTTTTCCCCCCAAGGAAACTCATAAACCAGTAATCTGATTGAATAGATAGTGTGTTTTCGTAAAGATGCTACTCGCAACACGTAAGAGAATTGTGACAGCATAACTGATTAAGTTAGAATAACTTTACCATAACGGAATAGGTTTGTTTTCCTATTGTTTGATGATTTTGGTCACCTAACCTACTCTGGATTTCCAATTTTCGTCGAATTCTGTGATTTTTGTATCTGCAGAAAAAACAAAATAACTGAAACTTTAAGTATACACAATTTCATAGGTCTATCACTAACAGTGCCAGTTTCATACTTTCTTTTAACCCTAACCATATTATGCCTTCTGACTCGCTTTTAATTTAGCCTTAGGCCGGAACAATTTTCGAATTTGACAACTACGTTGTGGCTTCCTGAATATCTTGTTCAGTTTTTTTAGGGCCAGTGTTGTGTCATCTGCAAATTGATTTATTTTAGAATGGCTGGATGCATTTTTTTCGTTAAGATTCTATCCTAACTGAATTTCCGGATTTGTTTATTTGTTCCTCATTTGGATAGCTAGCGTCTCAACAGCTATTACGAAAAGGAAAAGACCAAGTAGCAACCTTGCCTAATGCCCCTTTCTGTTGGGAACTAGTCAGATAACCATACACCATTATGCATACAGCTTCGCGTGTCTTCCATGACGGTTGAAACACATTTTCAAATCGTGGGCCGAAATTGAACAAATCAAGTGTTTCTAAGATACGGTCTTTAGACAGGGTGTTGAAAGCTTTGGAGAAGTCTAGTGGAATTAGGGCGCCTGGTTGGTACATTCTGTTGAAGTACTTAGCGTGATCATCGAAGAATCTCAAATGGACGTCTATATTTCTGCCTCCGTAAGCTCCGCCTGGCATATACTTGTGACTCGTTATTATAATCTGTAGTCTCAAGGCTAGTGCCTTTGTAAATGTTTTATAGTCTGTAAGTGTGAGTGTAACTGGCCCCGTAGTTCACGAGGTTATTTGTGTCTAGATCGTTGCCTTTTTGTATTAACGCTATGGTTGCCTTTTTTCATAGAAAAGGATAAATCACCTTGCTTAAGAGAAGTTGTGATACAATTTGGTAAGGGGTTTGTTCATTTATCCCAGACTTTCACGCAGAACACAAGAGTGAGATCGTCAGCCCCAGGCTGTGAGTCATTAATAAAGTTATTGAGGGCTTGCGTGAGCTGGGGTCTTGTGTAATTTCCTTGTCGCATAATCCTTTTCTGCTGAGTGTGGGGAAGTCACTATCGGTTGAGGAATCGTCCTTTATCGTCTCTTCATGTTTAAGTGGTGTATTTTTTGTTGTTGTTTTTTTTGTAAAGCTGTGTGTAGTATTGCTAAATTTCGTTTACCATTGTCTGAGGATTGTCAGTTAAAGACTGATTTACACACAAGGGAAGCAATAATGTTGGCAGCCTCTTGCATCCTTTATAATCGCAGAAATGTGTGTTTTCTCATCCTCTTCATCCACTTGACTCCTGATCTAATTTGAGCGCCTTGTGCATTTTAAAATTTGTCACAGCTCTGATTCTTTTCAAAAGTTGCTGTGCTTTTGTTGCCAAAGAATTATCAAGGGGAGTGTCTGACAGTTTTTAATCAGTTTTTTCCAGCTGTTTGACTTTGGTCTGTTTTTGCTGTGGCCAAACTTTTGCGCCCTTTCAAAAGTTTATACAAAAATGGTTATATCTTACTTTAAATACTTCCAACGCATTTTGTGTGAGGATCAACAAAGTTAGTCGTTTCGTTAAGAAAATCTTCCTCAGAGGCAGACACCCGCTAATGTACTTACGCGCGTGTGCGCGCGCGCGCGCGTGCACGCACGCACGCACGCACGCACGCAAGCACACACACACACACACACACGCACACACACACACACACACACACACGCCTTTAAACACGTAATCGTCCGTTTACATTATGTTCTCATATGTCATTGCCTATACGTGATTGTTTGTCTTTCGTTTATGTCACAAGTCCTGAAGACGATCTATGACCGACACGTTGAAGATCTTTTTCTTTCTCTATTTTCAACTCTTCTGAGCATCCTCAAAGATAGTTTGTATTGTATCTTCCTCAGACGGCAATAAGCTGCTAAATTTCCAGTGTCGTGGGGCTCTTTGAAATGTATTCGTATTAAATGCGACTTTCCCAAGTTTGTGGTCTGACTATGGGAATATTGCAATATTTGCTTCTCGTATGGATGTGTATGAAACACACACACACACACACACACACACACACCACACACACACACACACACACACACAGAGAGAGAGAGAGAGAGAGAGAGAGAGAGAGAGAGAGAGAGAGAGAGAGAGAGAGAGAGAGAACACATAATCAATTCAATTAATGCAATTAAAGGGGTAGATCTGGACAAAAGTGTAATCTCTGAAGTCAGAATGGAAAGTTCGCCAGGTGTCTTTCTAGTCACGGAATGTTAATCAATCCGAAAGAGCTTCTTTTTCTTCTTGTGGGTGGCAATGTGTCAGTGGGGTTTACTGCTGTATTAAATTCTCCCATATCCCACAGATAATCATGATCTTGTCCTTGTAGAATTCTACTGAGTTGATTTAAAAAAATGCTGGTTTATCACTTGTTGAGTTAGGCGCATAGCAGTTACCTATGACATTAGTTTTGCTTTCGAATGCAACCTTTATTAACAGCATTCGATCTGTTGCTTGGATGAGTTTCCGTTTTCATTTGTTAATAATAATATATGAGGATAGATAGTCCATTTCTCCTTTTTGTGCCTGGACGGTTATAGGCGTTTCTTGTCCATTGTGCACACTGATTTCTGTATCATATCTCCTGTTACACATGCTTCTTGTAGGCATACGATGTCTAGATTTTGTTTTTTTGATGAAATTAAATGTTCTTCTGTATAAATTATTTCTAAAGCCATGCACATTGATTGTACCAATACAAATGCTGGGGTTTTTTTTTTTTTTTTTTAATTTTTTTTTTATAGGACATTGAATCAGATTAGTGTGCCACACTCCTTACTTCGTAACCCAAAAAGGTTTGTGCTAGATCATAACGCACTTCAGAGCATAGAGCTCCACACCAATTTTTTCACGAGCCTCTTCTATGTCTCTGTTTTGGGATGTGGAGGGGTATATGTGGAGAGGTTTTCGTCCCCTTGTTCCCCGAACACTAAAAGGATGTTTGTACAACAGAGCCACTCGTGCCCCAAGCCCGGTACAGAATTTCCCTCTAGGATTAGAGAGTCTCCATGCTGTTTTTGCTCTGGGTATATTTGCCACAGTCTTGTAATTCGCTCCCCGAATCATCCCCCCCCCCCCCCCCCCCCCCCCTGCTTCTGCTGCTCCGCAGATGTCAAACGGTGTTGGAAGGGATTCGTGTCGTGGTAAAGCCCGTGCGGTCACGTGCCCTGTTCCCACTGACTGGGCCGCGCCAGCCACCGCCATTTTGCCACTCGCCCCGAACTGGTTCATTAGCTATGTTTTTCATCCGTGCTTTGATCGAGATGGTTTCACAGAGGAAAAGACGAATACATGCCTACCTCTGGAGCAAACAGTGAAACTCTATAGTATGTTTTGAAGCACCCACGACCTTCTACTTGTATTGGATTCACAAATCACACTGAACGTTGAAAACATGTGGCTACTGACACCACAGGCCAGTTGGATGCTCCAGTATTATTATGATTATGATTATATTATTATTATTATTATTACCATTCTTCTTCTCCTTTCTGTTCTTCTTCTTATTATCATTATCATCATCATTATTATTTATTATTATTATGTTATTGTCATCATTATCATGATTATTTTCATTCTTCTTCTTATTATTACTATTCTTATCATTATTGTCATCGTTATTACTATTACTATCACTACTGTTAATTGTTGTCTCATCATTTCAAACCTTTAATGGATGCGTTTTCTGAGTGTTGCTCAAATTTCCTGACCAACACTGCAGGTGCCTGTATCTCTCGGGCTGGTTGACGGGGGATATATTATGAAAGGAAGCGTAGAGTACAGCCCTGTCATGTAGTCTCAGACGAAATGGAAATCCGTAGCATCATCTTAATCATCCTCATTCTCATCGATCAGCATTAAAAAAAAAATGTCTCAAGTTCTGTGGCCCTTCATGCCCTGCTCTCATGGTGACCTCAGTTTCGATGTCTCTCTCCACGTCTGTGGCCTTGGTTTGGTTCCGTCGGGGTCACCGGTATCGGCGAGTCCATGGGGGCTGTCGTTGGACGGACGTGGTGGCGCCCTCCGGAGGGAGAGCTCACTCACGCCGGCTCCGCGACTAAGCAATTATTGTCGTCAGTAGGGGGCTTAGTAGGTGGTGTCCTGCGTATGTTAGATCAGAACAGGCGCCACTGAACACCACCGAAGTGACTCGGAAAAAAAAAAAAAAAAAAAAAAAGCAACCATCACCAAGCCATCATCACCAGTGACGACACTGCACTGTTGCTCAGCCATTTTCTTCACTGATTTCATCATTGAGGTTGAAGGTGATGCATATGGCATTTCCTACTAGTCAGAGACTACATCGCAGGGCTGTACTCATTCCCTGCTTTTGAGAATTAGCCTTTGCATCAACGAGGCCCGACAGATACACATACATGCATCATTGAGCACTAACTGTGAGACACTAGATACACACAGATGCATCATTGAACACTAACTGCGAGCAACACTAGATACACACACATGCATCGTTGAACATTAACTTTGAACAACACTGGATGCACATACATGCATCAGTGAACATTAACCTTGAGCAACACTGGACACATATACATGCATTATTGGACATTAACTTCAAGCAACACTGATCAGATGCACATACATGCATCACTGAACACTAACTTTGAGCAACAACACTGGATACATATACATGCATCACTGAACATTAACTTTGAGCAACACTCTGGGAGATCCATTGGTTACGTGGAAGACACCACAGCACAGTTCCAGTTCAATTCCTGGTAAACCCAGCTCTGGACAACAGTTGCCTCTGGCTGGAATGTTCCACCAGTAAATATCTTTGACAGAATTTGGATCCACTACGTACCAGTCCACATACCCTTGTCCCTTGACCAACCTGGCTAACAAATATGTGGTAGAATGCACCCCCCCCCCCCCCCCCCAACATCGCATTCTAAGGTCAGACGTTTGTGACAAGCTGCCTGAAGATTTTCTTCATATACCTCTTTCCTACTCACTCCCTAATCCATATTAACTATCATGATTATGGCAGCGCATGCCATCACCTGAGACAGGGTTGTGCTGATGGCAATACACTACAGCCGTGTCAGACAGGGTTGTACTGATGGCATACACTACAGCCATGTCAGACAGGGTTGTACTGATGGCATACACTACAGCCACCTCAGACAGGGTTGTGCTGATGGCAATCCACTACAACCACGTCAGACAGGGTTGTGCTGATGGCAATACACTACAACCACTTCAGACACAGGGTTGTGCTGATGGCAATCCACCACATCCATTTCAGACAGGGTTTTGCTGATTGCAATACACTAAAACCACTTCAGACAGGGTTGTGCTGATGGCAATACACTAAAACCACTTCAGACAGGGTTGTGCTGATGGCAATACACTAAAACCACTTCAGACAGGGTTGTGCTGATGGCAATACACTACAAACACTTCAGGCAGGGTTGTGCTGATGGCAATCCACTACGACCACTTCAGACCGGGTCCCATTGTGGTTGATCGACTGCTGCACGGTCTCTCTGAGAGTCGATCAACTGTGAGAAGGAATATCCCACAGAGACAATTAACTTCGCCCACCAGGAGCCCGGATTCTTTGCGGCAAATTCACTGCAGCATCTCTCTCTCTCTCTCTCTCTCTCTCTCTCTCTCTCTCTCTCTCTCTCTCTCGTTCCATGCACTTTTTCTCTACATCCAATATGTGTTGCACAAGTCTACGTCCCTGCACGTGCAAACATCATGCCCGTTACTGGTGACTCAGAGATTTTTGCATCTTACTGGGATAGTGTCCATGGGAATTTCAGTTTGACCAAGAAGGTGTCACTGCCCGCGGACTAGCCCATATACGCTGCACCTCATCTGCTAAGTCTCGAGACCACACTGCATGATTTACAGCTGATGGACAAATGAATGGATGACCAAGATGAGAGAGAATTTAAGAAGAGGGTCTTGTGGCTATGACTTCGCAGGTGTCTGACCTATGTATTAGTCCAACGTGCTCATGAGAGCTTGGGTACCCATCTAACATTGGCTGCACCATTATTATCATATGTGTGTGTAGTGAGTGCACACGTGTGTGTGTATACATGTGTGCATCAGTGAATGGGCACAGGACAGGTGTGTGTGTGTGTGTGTGTGTGTGTGTGTGTGTGTGTGTGTGTGTGTGTCTGTGACACACACACACACACACACACACACACACACACACACAGAGAGAGAGAGAGAGAGAGAGAGAGAGAGAGAGAGAGAGAGCTTATCAATAAAGGTGACATACTGGCAAATACATGCTTTCTTTAAATCCCACCTTCACATAAGTTAGAAACAAAGGAAATAAGCAATGAGAAAAATCTGCATATTATTACCATTTTTGTTTTTTCAAAATATAGTCATGATCATCATGATTATCTTTGCTATTATCATCACCATTGTCATTATTATTTCACTTTTTCCTGTCTCATAATTCACACCTTTCATTCCAGGTTCACACTGTTATCTCCCCTTCCCCCTAACCCCCCCCCCCCCCCCCCCCCCCTCCCCGTACAGTTAGTCCTAGCTCCTGTACACAGCCACACCTGTTCTTCTTGCCACACCCCAGCAGTGACAGCCCACAAGGAGCAGTCATGATCACGTCATCGTCCAGCAACCCACCAGTAGTGACACTGCACTGTTGCTCGGCCATTTCTTCATTGATTTCATCACTGAGGTTGAAGGCGATGAAGACGACGCTACGGCACTCCGATCTAGTCAGACACTACAATGTGGGACTCTTTACTTTTATCTGCTTACCGTTGAGCATGATAGATCTTTGCCTCAAGCACGCCTGAGAGACACAGACACCTGCATTGTGGGTTCATGGAATTTGAGGAATATTCTCAGAGGTTCATTGCTGACGCTGAAGAAGTTCCACAGCACAGTTCCAGTTAAATCCTGGCACACACACACACACACACACACACACACACACACACACAATTTTCGGCAACAGCTGCCCGTGGCTGAAACGCTCTTTGATCGTAATCGAACCCACCACCTCCCAGTCCACATGCTCTTGTTCTTGACCGTCTGGCTAATCAATATGTGGTGGAATACATTCCCAATCATTCCGTCCTGTTCAGACTTTTTTTTTTTTTTTTCTTTTTCTTTTTGCAGAAGCAGCCCGAAATTTTCTTCGTATACGTCGTCCCCACTCACTCCTTGATCTCTGTTCCCTGCCATGATGATGGCAGCACCTGCTACTACTTGAGGCAGGTTCGTGCTGATGGCGCTGCACCACCGCCCACTTCACGCAACGTCCTATTGACAGCAATACACTACAGCCACTTGAGACAGCGTCCTGCTGACAGCAACCCATTACAGCCCTTTGAGGCAGGGCCCCCATCGTGGTCAACCACCTGCCGCACGGTACCCCTGAGTCGCTCAGCTCCGACGGCGTGAAACAAGATCTCACCCGGACCAGTCAACAACGCCCGTGTTGAGCACGAATCCTACGAGGCAAATTAAACTACGCTCTCTCTCTCTCTCTCTCTCTCTCTCTCTCTCTCTCTTATTCCAAGCACCTCCTGTGTGCACCCCTCCCCCCCCCTTTTTTTTTTTTAAAATCTACATCCAACATGGATTACGCATGTCCACGTTCCTAGACATGCAAACACCCGTCATCATGTGTCCCGATATAATACACATGACATGACTCGATATATACACATGTGCGTGCGTGCGTGCGTGCGTGTATATGTGTGTGTGTGTGTGTGTGTGTGTGTGTGTGTGTGTGTGTGTGTGTTTGTGAGTGAGTGAAAGAGAGAGAGAGACAGAGACAGAGACAGAGAGAGAGAGAGAGAGAGAGAGAGAGAGAGGTGTCCTTCATATTCACCAAGGAAGTGTCACTGAGTGCGGAGTAGTCCGTATATGCTACACCATGCCTGTCATGTTGCGAAACCATATTGCTTATGATTTGAAGCTGATGAATACGTGAATTAATGACAGAGTTGAGAGAATTTAAGAAGAGGGTCTAATGGCTACGACCTAGCAGATGTCTGACTTACACATCAGTCCAACGCACTGGTCAGACCTTGGGCACCTGGCTTACATTGTCTGTGCCATCATTGTCATTGTTATCATAGTATGTGCTTGTGGGGACGATACACACGTGTGTGTGTGTGTGTATCGGTGTGTAAGTGGGTGGGTGGGTACAGGCGCCTGTGTTTGTCTTCCAGTGTGTGTGTGTGTGTGTGTCACGGAACAAGCTCATAAATATATAGAACGAAAAATATTTCGTGACGTCTTTAACAAATACGTAAGTTTCGTTCATTGTTACGTCCCTTGTATCCATGGTTTACTGACGGATATCTCCAAGTAAAGTCACATGTAACCGTTGACCAATGAACTGCCTTTGTCGTTGACTTAACATTCAACGTCATCGAGCAACACTGGTCTTTAGCGAGATCGGGACCAACGGGCAGCAGGCATTGAAAGATGACAGCAAGAAGATCAAACTCTGCAACGATCCAGCGTTTGAAATGGATTAGAGGAAGATCTGAGACTGAAGAAGGCTACAGCACGCTAGCCATAGAGAAATGGTTCAGTAATCTGGTGAAAGTAAGAGATGGCCGCAGACCAAGGGGAGCTGGGCCATCCATGCGATCCACCTCAGAAGGGACTGGAGGCTGGACGTACCATTGCTGGGGCTGGTGTGGGCCAGAGCGGCAGCACCAGCCAGAATTCCACAACCATTTCGGGAAGATTGCCTGAGGTAAGCGATGTTTGGATCTGTAGGCTAGACTTATTTATAGATTGTTAGTGTGTTGAGAGATTCATTTTTTGTAACTTCTTCTTTCTTTGAGTGTCCACCTTCATCGAGTTAAAGATTCTGACACATAGTCATATAGTCAGGGGGTTCTGGGTCTGACTGCCCGGATCATCAGCTTATAAAAAGGAAAAAAAGGGGAAGGATGGTGGTGGTGGTGGTGGGGGGGGGGGGGGGGGTTCTAGGGCCACCCACGATTTTCAGGCCTCAAAGGGAAGATAACTGGGGGGCGGGGGGGGGGGGGGGGATAAGTGGGCCTTACACTGGAGTGGGTGGGACAGACTAAAGTGAGGAAGAGAAGGGATGGGGGGGGGGGGGGGGGGGGGGGGGAGAGGGAGCAGGAGAGGGGGGGAAAGGAGTGGGGGAGGGGGGGAAGAGGAGGAGGTTAAATCCAGGATTTGTAGTCCTCCAGCGAGGCCGATGCCACTGCCTCAGCTGGAAGATTGTTCCACTCTCTCCCAGTGCGCGGAAAGAAGCTGTTCTTTCTGCAGTTCCTGGCAACAGGATTCTACTTGGTACTGCAACTCATGGGAGTTTCTGTTGTAGTACTTACTGCATCATCATCATCATCTTCTTCTTGTTGTGTTTAGGCAGCAGCCAACATCTACAGTCAGACGAATCAGCCACACAACAAAGTCGTTACAACTTTATGGGGGGCTCGTGGCTGGGGGATCCCACTGGATTTGGGGCAAACGTTACGGCTTGTTGTTGATGTTTGCACACTCAATTTTTGCTGCGGGAGGTTGGGCAGTGTTATCGCATGTCCGGCGATCGAGGCGTACCGTCCTTCACACGCGAAGTGCTCGGATCTAAATAGATCTAAACCCCGTGCACCTTTCGGTGATTCGTGGTTTTGAAAAAAAAAAATTCCAGGATTAAAATGCTTTAAACTTATAGTCATGCTCTAGCTTTCATCGGAAAATTAGACCGGAGCAGTGAAACGTACCGGAACATCGGTAGATCTAAAGGAAGACTAGAAAACATTCAATAAAAAGTATTGTTAGGGCTGTCTGTGCCTGGATGTTCAATTGTCAACGGTGATTTAAGGAGACGTTCAGGTCAGGATACCTGTGTGTAAGGTCAGTTGTTCGCACCGAGTGAAGGGTGTGGTATTGATGCCGGAGTTGGCATGATACATTGTTGTTGTATTCATATTTTAGCGCGGAGTTGTAAGCGCTAGGTGACGTTCAGGAAGCGGCAGAGTGCGATGCGCTCGGTAGCCGTACGTGTGTCTGGGACACAGTGTCAACAAAAGGGAGTGTTGGTTGCCAGAGTTGGCAAAGATAATTTTTTTTTGTGTGCCACGCCATTGTGGTAACGTTTAAGTAACGTTTTGGAAACGTTGGTGTGCGGTACATCAGTGGTGAAGGTGCAGCCGTACAAGTGTCGTGGTGACACGAGTTCAGCACTGGAGTGCTGAGAACCGGTGACAGTGGTAAAGAGGTGCAAACAAAGGGAGTTCGCAGAGAAGCGAATGTTATACTGTAGCGTTCTGTAGCGTTGGAGAGGAAAAACGCTACGTCTGCGGAAAACGTGTGCGTGAACTTGAACTTCAGAGATTAGTTCAGCGCCAAGCTGTGTGACGTGTAAATTTTGACGTCATAGTATTTTTGTCGAGGTATTATGTGACATAATTTCTTGGGCTAAGTACTGGTATTGTTAGTAACCTAGTGTCTTTGTGTTTGCACATTAGATATATATATATATATATATATATATATATATATATATATATAATATTTATATATATTTTTTTTTTAATATATATAAATATATATATATATATATGTATATATATATATATATATATATATATATATATATATATATATATATATATATATATATATATATATATATATATATATACACATGGCAAAGATGCCGAGACATGGACGTAGGAGGACTTGAGTGAGTCCGAAGGTCCTGCACAAACGTTGGGGAGCCAGAGTAGAAGCAGTTTTCCTCCCTTTCAAGAGTAAAGGAGAGCTGCTGAGCGTAAAAGGAAAAGACTTGAGAGAGTACATAGAAGTGAGAGAGGAGAATGGAATGGAAGAGAGAGAGAGAGAGAGAGAGAGAGAGAGAGAGAGAGAGAGAGAGAGAGAGAGAGAAAGAAAGGCTGTTCCAGCTTGAATCAAAAAGACTAAGAGATGGAGAGCAAGTGCAAGTAGCACAGTCCCAAAGTAGGAACAATGCTGCTAATTGTATTTCTTCGGTGAAGGTAAAGTTGCTATACCTTGATGACAGGGACGACATAGAGTCCTATCTGGCTCAGTTCGCGAAGGTGGCCCTCATAAACAACTGGGATGAAGAAGAATGGGGATCACGCCTAGCACCCTTGCTCAAAGGAAAAGCAAGGGATGCATATGTTAAGTTGCCTGCCACTAGTGTGGCAGTGTGTGCAGACAATGGAGCCATCAAAGAAGCGCTCTCGCGGAAATTTCCACTCGATGCCAGTTTTGCTCTGCCAGGAGAGCGGAATGAAACCTGCCATGCCCTATGGGAGAGGCTGTCGTCGTGGCTGGAAAGGTGGATTGAACTTTCTGGCAACGACCCAGGACTTACAGGAGATGTTACTCCTGGAAAGATCCCTCTAAGCCTTGCTGTTCGAGGAGGCAAGATTCGTCAGGGAAAGAGACCCCACAGAGTGGCACAAAGCAGTGGCAGCTGCTAATGTATTTGAGCAGTCTCGCCAGAAAGAGAGAGACGCCCTCGTCATTCTAATAATGGGAACAAGGGCGGTAAACCTGAGGATGATAATCACTCAGCGGTTAAACAAAGAATGTTCAAGACCCAATCAGCAGTGTCGGAAGGGAAAGGTGAGAAGAGGGTTATGAACAGAGCATTCACCATAAGGTGCTTTTCATGTGGAGGTCCGCATTTGGCACCTGTATGTCCGAAGAAAGGACAAAGTGCAGCTGCTGTATGCACCACCGTTGCCAGTGTGCGAGTAGGACAGAAGCCACGAACGCTGTGTGATGCGTGCAGCAGGATCGAATTCGATCCCAGATGCAAAGCAACTATTTAAGGCACAGAAGTAGATGCCATATGGGACACTGGGTCTACCATAACCATAGTAAAGAAAGAATTGGTACCGGAGAAGTGCTATACTGGAAGCACGAAAGATGTTTCTCAGGCTTCTCCTAAAGTGAAGAAGAAATTGCCAACAGCTGTGGTGAACATTGCGTCACCATATTTTGAAGAGAAGACGGAAGTCCTTGTCATGGAGGAACCCGTCTACCCTGTCCTCATCGGCAACGTCTGCAAGGATGAAGGCAAATCAGTGAAAGTACCTGTCTACCCCAAGGAGACTGCGGCAGCCGTTGGACAGAGAGACGACAAACCTCTGAAAATCAAACAGTCTGACCTAAAGACCTTGACACCTGAAACGCTTTCAGAAGAACAGCGTAAGGACCCGACTCTGGCTAGTCTTTTTAGTATCGCAGAGAAGAAGAAACAACACGAAAATATCCAAGAATGGTGTTGAGACCTCCTATGCTGTCAGGAATAAAATCCTGTACAGAACTGTGGCAACACAACACAGAAGCTATAAGCAAGTGTTGGTACCTAAAAGATTCAGAATGGAGGTACTCCATGTTGCCCATGACACACCCATGTCAGGTCATGCTGGCATTAAGTGGACAAAGGACCGCGTATGGGAAGATTTCTACTGGCCAGGGATGATTTCAGAAATCTGCAGATACTGCATCTCTTGTGATGTATGTCAAAGATGCGTTCGCCAGAATTCCCAAAAGAAAGTTCCGCTTCAGAGAATGCCGCTGATTGAAACTCCTTTTCAGTGAGTGGCAGTGGACACTGTTGGTCCTATAACGCCAGAATCATCGAAGCCTAATTGTTATATCCTCACGGTAATTGATTATGCCATGCGGTACGCTGAGGCAACGCCGCTCAGAATTGTGACATCAGAAACAACTGCTGAGGCATTGTGGGAAATATGGACCAGGGTAGGTATACTGGAACAAATCCTCACAGATCGAGGCAGTCAATTTGTTTCCACCACGAAGCAGGAGATCAACAAAGCTCCTGAGCATCAAGGAAATCACCACCACACCCTACCACGCTCAAACCAATGGTTTGGTTGAGTGCTGAAACGGCACGCTCAAAACCATGTTGAAAGGTTGTGCTCCAAACACCCCAAAGAATGGGATCGTGTCGTCCCAGCGCTACTCTTTGCCTACAGGGATGCGCCTCAAGAGTCATTGAAGTACTCACCTTTTGAACTGCTATATGGACACAGAGTCATAGGTCCATTGCAAATACTGAAGCAGATCTGGACTGACGACAAAGTCGACCAGGAAGTGAGAACAAATGTAGGTCACGTTGTTGATCTCAGAAACTCGAGGAAACGTGCAGAATAGCACAAGAAACTTGAACAAGGCAGGTGAGCGCCAAGCTAGGTTGTACAACCGGAAACAAAGAGCAGAAAACTCGAACCTGGCAACAAGGTATTATTGCTCTTGCCTACCAAACACAATCAGTTACAGCTCACATGGAGAGGTCCTTACGTAGTAGTCAAAACAGTAGGACCAGCCGACTACAGAATCAAAGTTGATGAAGTGGAGAGAACCTACCACATTAACATGCTGAAGCAGTACAATGAAAGAAGTGAGGATGAGCATGCAGCAGTTGTAATGCAGGAGGAGGAGGATCATGAACCTTACCTGACTGACCACATTCCGCTGATGCCTTTATGTTATACGGAGAGATAAAACGCAAAGTGAATTATGGTCCTGAGCTACAACCAAAACACTCGCCGAACTAAAAAGAATTGTCAAAGAAAACCAGAAGATCATGACTGATCTGCTGGGTGTGACAAACCTGGTATCGTGTAGACTTGTACGCCAGTCAGGGTACGTCAATACCCTGTTCCACACTCACAGACTGAGACATCAAGTCTGAGGTAGAGCAGATGTTGAAGATGGGAGTCATAGAGGAGGCAAGCTCACCATATAACGTACCCATCGTCCTCGTCCGAAAGAAGGACGACACAGTCAGATTTTGCATAGACTACAGAAGACTGAATACCGACACGAAGTTCGATGCTGAACCCCTTCCAGATATGGAGACCATTTTTGGTAACATCGGTAAGGCAAAGTACTTCACAAAGATGGACTTGTCCAAAGGATTGTGGCAAATCGAGATGGAGGAAGAAGATAAGGCCGAAACGGAAGTTCTCCATAAGGTCATTTCAGTGGAAAATTTGCCGTTCAGTATGAAAAATACTAGCGCCGTCTTTTCGAGAATGATGCACAAACTCCGTACTCCACTGAAACGAAACGACATACACAACTTCATTGACGACATACTCATTGCCACAAAGACATGGGAAGAACATGTAAAGGCAGTGGAAGCTGTCATGAAGAGAATCAAGGAAGCTGGTCTGACCGTGAAGCCATCCAAATGTTACCTTGGATACAAGGAATTATCCTTCCTTGGTCATCAGATCGGGAATGGATCTCTCCAACCAGAGTCAGGTAAGGTAGAAAAGATTAGGGAGGCAAAACGTCCCACCACAAAGAAGGAACTGAGATACTTCCTTGGTTTGGCTGGCTACTACAGGAAGTTTGTTCCAAACTTTGCAGCGTTAGCGTCGCCACTCACGGACCTGACAAAGAAGGGCGTCCCTGACAAATTTGATCGGACAGACGCATGTGAGCAAGCTATGGACACGCTAAAGAGAAAACTCACGAGTTCGCCCATCATGTGTTTGGCCGAATGTGAGAAGCAGTTCGTCTTACGCACAGATGCTTCAGACCAAGGTTTTGGAGCAGTCTTGCTGCAAGAGCATGATGGCATGCTCAGACCTGTGTCTTACGCCAGCAAAAAAGCTGAACAAAGCGGAATGTAGCTATGCCACGATTGAGAAGGAATGCCCAGCGATCATCTGGGGAATCAAGAAGTTTGAGCCCTATCTCTCTGGCACCAACTTCATCATTGAGACTGACCATCAACCTCTTCAATACCTCAAGAAGCGCAAGACTGAGAATGGCAGACTGATGAGGTGAGCTATCCTGTTGCAGGAACACAACTTCACTGTCCGAGTTATTCCTGGAAGAGAAAATGTGGGCACAGATTATCTCAGCAGGTGCACAGATGTGCAAGAGCGGTCCATTTGAAGTCATGATACGACTGAATGGGTCTGAAGCTGTTTTATGCTGGAATCGTTTCTATGTGAATACTGCCTTTGCTTTTCTTGTCATGAGAGTTCATTTTGGGGTACAGCCAAGTAGAATAGCCGGTTTGTTAGAGATGGTGTTTATTGACTTTGTCCTTCTTAGCAGTTGAAGGATGATAAATGTTTTGTAGTGATATTTCTATTTCATTATGATGAAATTGTTGTTCGTTTGTTACGTGAGTGTAAAAAAATGAGATTTTTAGCTTGAGGAGGAGGATTTTTGTAACGGAACAAGCTCATAAATAAATAGAACGAAAAACATTTCGTGACGTTTTTCACAAATACGTAAGTTTCGTTCATTGTCACGTCCCTTGTATCCATGGTTTACTGACGGATATCTCCAAGTAAAGTCACATGTAACCGTTGACCAATGAACTGCCTTTGTCGTTGACTTAACATTCAACGTCATCGAGCAACACTGGTCTTTAGCGAGTTCGGGACCAACGGGCAGCAGGCATTAAAAGGTGACGGCAAGAAGATCAAACTCTGCAACGATCCAGCGTTTGAAGTGGATTAGAGGAAGATGAGACTGAAGAAGGCTACAGCACGCTAGCCGTGGAGAAATGGTTCAGTAATCTGGTGAAGAGCAAGAGACGGCCGCAGACCAAGGGGAGCTGGGCCATCCGTGCGATCCACCACAGAAGGGACTGGAGGCTGGACGTACCATTGCTGGGGCTGGTGTGGGCCAGAGCGGCAGCACCAGCCAGAATTCCACAACCATTTCGGGAAGATTGCCTGAGGTAAGCGATGTTTGGATCTGTAGGCTAGACTTATTTATAGATTGTTAGTGTGTTGAGAGATTCATTTTTTGTAACTTCTTCTTTCTTTGAGTGTCCACCTTCATCGAGTTAAAGATTCTGACACAATAGTCATATAGTCAGGGGGTTCTGGGTCTGACTGCCCGGATCATCAGCTTATAAAAAGGAAAAAAAGGGGAAGGATGTGGTGGTGGTGGTGGTGGTGGGGGGGGGGGGTGTTCTAGGGCCACCCACGATTTTCAGACCTCAAAGGGAAGATAATAACGGGGGGGGGGGGGGGGGGGGGTGGGGGGGGGATAAGTGGGGCCTTACACTGGAGTGGGTGGGACGGACTAAAGTGAGGAAGAGAAGGGATGGGGGGGGGGGGAGAGGGAGCAGGAGAGAGGGAAAGGAGTGGGGGAGGGGGGAAGAGGAGGAGGTTAAATCCAGGATTTGTAGTCCTCCAGCGAGGCCGATGCCACTGCCTCAGCTGGAAGATTGTTCCACTCTCTCCCAGTGCGCGGAAAGAAGCCGTTCTTTCTGCAGTTCCTGGCAACAGGTTTCTACTTGGTACTGCAACTCACGGGAGTTTCTGTTGTAGTACTTACTGCATCATCATCATCATCTTCTTTCTTCTTGTGTTTAGGCAGCCAACATCTACAATCAGACGAATCAGCCACACAACAAAGTCGTTACAACTTTATGGGGGGCTCGTGGCTGGGGGATCCCACTGGATTTGGGGCAAACGTTACGGCCTGTTGTTGATGTTTGCACACTCAATTTTTGCTGCAGGAGGTTGGGCAGTGTTATCGCATGTCCGGCGATCGAGGCGTACCGTCCTTCACACGCGAAGTGCTCGGATCTAAATAGATCTAAACCCCGTGCACCTTTTGGTGATTCGTGGTTTTGAAAAAAAAAAATTCCAGGATTAAAATGCTTTAAACTTATAGTCATGCTCTAGCTTTCATCGGAAAATTAGACCGGAGCAGTGAAACGTACCGGAACATCGGTAGATCTAAAGGAAGACTAGAAAACATTCAATAAAAAGTATTGTTAGGGCTGTATGTGCCTGGATGTTCAATTGTCAACGGTGATTTAAGGAGACGTTCAGGTCAGGATACCTGTGTGTAAGGTCAGTTGTTCGCACCGAGTGAAGGGTGTGGTATTGATGCCGGAGTTGGCATGATACATTGTTGTTGTATTCATAATTTTAGCGCGGAGTTGTAAGCGCTAGGTGACGTTCAGGAAGCGGCAGAGTGCGGTGCGCTCGGTAGCCGTACGTGTGTCTGGGACACAGTGTCAACAAAAGGGAGTGTTGGTTGCCAGAGTTGACAAAGATAATTTTTTTTGTGTGCCACGCCATTGTGGCTGCGCTAAGTAACGTTTTGGAAACGTTGGTGTGCGGTACATCAGTGGTGAAGGTGCAGCCGTACAAGTGTCGTGGTGACACGAGTTTCAGCACTGGAGTGCTGAGAACCGGTGACAGTGGTGAAGAGGTGCAAACAAGGGAGTTCGCAGAGAAGCGAATGTTATACTGTAGCGTTCTGTAGCGTTGGAGAGGGAAACGCTACGTGTGCGGAAAACGTTTGCGTGAACTTGAACTTCAGAGATTAGTTCAGCGCCAAGCTGTGTGACGTGTAAATTTTGCCGTTATAGTATTTTTGTCGAGGTATTATGTGACATAATTTCTTGGGCTAAGTACTGGTATTGTTAGCAACCTAGTGTCTTTGTGTTGCACATTATATATATATATATATATATATAAAAGAGATTAAAAAAACACCAACAAGCTTGTTTCCAGCTCTCTGCTCTCTTCAGGGTGTTCATTTTGGGCACGCTACCGGTGTTATATATATTGTGTGTGTGTGAGCGTGAGTTCTGCATGTGTGTTTCACGCGGCCTGTATCTTTTTTACAATTTTGATTTTTTTGGGGGGTGCGCGTTCAGGGAGGGTGTGTTAAGGAATGGTGTGTTGACAAGAATTTTCGATTTGTGCCTGCAATTGTTTTATGATCTCAACTTTTGAATTCAGAGTTGCTAGATGAGGTTTGCATAATATCAGCCACTTTTCTGTAGAACATAGGTTGCATTTTTTAGAGATATTGTTGTATGGTGCTGCTCTTTTTATAATTTTCCATGATATATTATAGTCTATTTTTTTTTTATCTTAAGTTTCCAAATGTGTTTTTGCTTAGTTCTGTTTTGGTTTTTATATTTTTCATTTTTGAAGGACTGTTTATGGTTTGCATATCTAGTTTTGAAATGGTTTGCAGTAATCCCTATGTATGTTTTCTTTGTCACTATCAGTTGTTACTGTGGCTTGGTATACAATATTATTGTAAAGGCATTTATTATTCAGGGGGCATTGATCTTTTTTGTGCAGTTACAAGATGTCCTTTTGTTACCCTTTTTGGTTGTGTTGCCTTTAGTTTTTGTTAGATGAGTCAATTATGTTTTTGAGGTTGGGCATACATGAATATGATAGCTTGACGGTGTGTTTTTATTGAATATTTTAGATAGTACATGTTCTTTTGGAAATGATGTTATAAGAATTTTAAAGAATTCTTTTCCTACATTAGTCTTTATTCTTCCATCATATGGGGGATTATACCATATGATCTTCCTTTTCCTGTTTTTTCTTATTACTGTTCATGTTATTATCTGGGTTGTATTGTAGTTTGTAGTTGTAGCCACTTTTTTTTTCAGTGCCTCTTGGTATTCAACTGCTGCACTGTTGAATACTTTCTCGTTGCATGACAGGTTAGATAGTCTTTTGTTTATGCCATTTGGGTATGGTTTTTAGGATAGAAGGTGGATGGTTACTTTTGATGTCTACGTAGATGGGTGTATCATTAGGTTTTTTATATGTTTGTATACATGATCATTAAGGTCTAATGTTATGTCTAGGTAGTTTACTACCTTCTTGTTGGCTTCTACTGTGATTTTTAAGTTGTGGCTTTGGAAGATTTTGCAAAGTTTTTTTTTTCTTTTTCAATGGTTTTTGGTTTATTGTTTAGCGCGGCGAGGCCATCGTCTCTGTACAAGCCAACCTGTTTACCAAGTGTTTTCTGTATATTGGATAACATAAATAGTCCAACTAGTTCACATGTTTCGGCACCATCATATGAACCCATTGTGACATGCTTTGGTAAGCAATTCCTCATCTATGGATGGATAAAAATCACTATGTCAAA
>JADBJO010012374.1:5000-7500 GCA_016801955.1 Conus betulinus
AGAAGTGGGTATGGCAGGTTGCGAGGGAGGGATATCAGGCATGGGAAGGGTCTTTATTTTTAGGTCAGTGGTCTTATCAAGCCAGGCGTGAGGTTACATTTTACATTCATGCGTGTCCATTGTCAGTGTAACCATGAAGGACTTGTGGGACTGTAGAACTGATCTATTAAGATGAAGAAGTTGTTTTGGATCATTCCATATATTGTGGTAAATCTCAGTGACAACAGGTTTTGCATATTGACGTAATCAAAGCACTAACCTTTCTATCTTTCTCTCTCTGTCTCTGTCTCTGTCACACACACCACACACACACACACACACACACGCACGCACGCACGCACGCACGCACATATATATATATATATATATATATATATATATATATATATATATATATATATATATATATATATATATATACACACACACACACACACACACACACACGCGCGCGCGCGCGCCGCATGCGAGCACACACATACGCACGCACTCATGCACACACACACACACACACACACACACACACACACACCCACACACACACACACACACGTACACACACACACACACACACAGAATGGGACGCATGCAGAGAGAGAGAGAGAGAGAGGAGAGAGAGAGAGAGAGAGAGAGAGAGAGACAGACAGACAGAGAGAGCAAATCAGTTGCCTTTTTCTAAGATTAATATCTAAGGCTAGCTGCATTTCTTGTCTGGCCTGCCGAGACGGTATGTTTCAGTAGCCTGTACACGTCGCTGCAATATAAACACACAGCTGTGTTGTGAACATCACCGGTGTGTGTGATTCAGCCGACCGGCTTGTCACACATGGAGCGATAGGCTTTGTTCTTTGCGCGGGAAAGGAGGGGGTGAGGGTGGGCGGGAAAGATAGGGAAAGGGTGTGTTCTGAATGCCTACCATTTTGCATTGATTAAACTAAATATATAGGGCAATTACTCTCATTTGAAAGGTCACGCCTGCCCTAATCTGTGTATTACGGATCATCACGGTGTTTAAGTGTTGGCTGATGGGCGGAGCTGTTCGGACGTCATGCTGTAACAAAAATCCCCCCTGCATAAACAGTAAGAAAAAATAAAAACAAGAAAAAATGAAGAAAAAAGGACGGCATTTCTATACAGAAAGCTTTTTCCAAAGGTCAGACACTGACTCATTTCCACACAGACGGGTGGAAGTTCATGGAGTGCCCACAGCAGAGTGGCAGACCTTTTATCTGGATGGTCATCAAGGAGACAGCAAGAAGAATGCCTTCTTTCCAACACTGTCTCACGGTCCTCGGTGTCTCCCAAGTCGACGGCTCCCGCGGATCGTCCTGTCTGACCCTGGCTCTCTTCCAACGGCCACACATGTCCCAGCTTCCCACTCCCCTTTCTTCCTTCTCATTTCTCCCTCCTCCACTCTCTCTGATCCCCCTCCCCCCTCCCCTCCAGTCCGTATTCTTCTACCCCACTTGGGCAGCTGTTTGTTGTGCAATGACGCGTGGAGATGCGGAAAGCTCTTGGTGGATCGTGACGTCTGGCCAGGACTGGCCTCAAGCTTGTTGTGCAATGACGCGTGGAAGAGGCGGAAAGCTCTTGGTGGATCGTGACATCTGGCCAGGACTGGCCTCAAGCTTGTTGTGCAATGACGCGTGGAAAGGCGGAAAGCTCAGGGTGGATCGTGACATCTGGCCAGGACTGGCCTCAAGCGGCAGGCACAAAACACACACCCCTGCTCCCCCCCCCCCCCCCCCCCCCTCCCTCCCCTCCCCCCCGGTAGGCTGATACCCTGTCTAGGGAGGGAGGTTCAGGTGACCAGCCATTTTCAGGACGACGAAGGTGGGGCAGTGTGGCACAGGACGAACACCTGAGCTTGAAGACAAACTGCCAGGTGGCCCTGAAGACACCCCGACTTCTGGAGGCAACCATCCAGGAGACTGGAGACTTCTCTGCAGAAGATGGATAGACCTCGTCACAATTCTCTTGTTTGCTGCCAAGGAACATCCTTAGAAAGGCCAGCTATGACTTCAGTCCGGAACAGGCTTTGGCCTGAAAACACAACAACTCACTGTGACCATCTGCCTGAGAACAAACAAGACACGACTCCAGTCAGTGAACAAAGAACCACTACTCTGGAAACAATATGTTCTAAGGGGACTCCGGTCGAAAAGGCTTTAATCCATCTTTCTACCTCGTCGAAAACCACCCCATAACCTCAAGACGCCTAGTACCTAAAGTCAGCTATTGGTCTCAGCCACTTGTCTCCCCTCCTCTATTGGTCTCAGCCACTTGTCTCCCCTCCTCTATTGATCTCGGCCACAAGTCTCCCCTCCTCTATTGATCTCAGCCACTAGTCTCCCCTCCTCTTTTGATCTTGGAAACTAGTCTCCCCTCCTCTTTTGATCTTGGAAAACTAGTCTGCCCTCCTCTGTTGATCTCAACTCCTAGTCTCCCCTCCTCTATTGATCTCAAACCACTAGTCTCCCCTCCTCTTTTGATCTCGGCC
>JADBJO010012374.1:12500-15096 GCA_016801955.1 Conus betulinus
TGTGTGGAGTATTGAGTGTTTGCCACACTGTCAGCTGTGTGGAGTACTGAGTGTTTACCGCACTGTCAGCTGTGTGGAAGTATTGAGTGTTTGCGCACTGTCAGCTGTGTGGAGTATTGAGCGTTTGCCGTACTGTCAGCTGTGTGGAGTACTGAGCGTTTTGCCGTACTGTCAGCTGTGTGGAGTATTGAGTGTTTGCCACTCTGTGAGCTGTGTGGAGTGTTGAGTGTTTGCCGCACTGTGAGCTGTGCTGTGGGCAGGTGAGCTTTGGGCAGAGAGTGATGGGCGGCCAATCCAACAGCGAGGGTCACTGGCGGTCAAGCCGCGCGACAGGTTGACTGACATCAGCTTCTGCACACTGGATCACATCAGGGGCGCTAACCACGCGGGTTGTGCCACCGGTTAGAGACGACAACTACCAGGATCATAACCGGTAACTCCCTGCCAGCACCACAGCGACGACAACTACCAGGAAACATCACCGTTGCTGCCTGCCAGCATCACAGAGACGACAACTACCGACAACATCACCGTTGCTGCCTGCCAGCATCACAGGGACGACCTACCGGGAACCACCTTCCCTGCCAACCACACATCTGGTTTTCGCTGGAGGTGCGACTGCGATACAGTTACCGATGCCATCCTTTTCATCGTGCAACAGCAGCAACAAAGCTCTTTTACGCCCCAAACTGTCGCCTGCTGAAATTGTCGCCGGCGATAATTTGGGCAGGCCTCGTTCTTCAAATTGTCGCGAAAGCCAGATTTATCCCCCTTTGTGACGAAATGGGAAGGTTGGTGACGAATTTGAAAGAATTAACGTTTGAGCTATTTCGCTTCTGTATACTGATCTCGCTAAAGACTTTACACTGTGTTGGAAGGGCTGGGTAGCCATGTCGGCAAGTTTTGTTTCGTGCAAAGAGACAACGGTCTGCCACATGTACCGATTCATTAGCACATGACCTCGGCTAGAGCGAGTGTAGGACTTCGTGTCGGATGAAATTAAGGTTCAGTACTTAGTTTGATTCATGTTGTAAGGGAATGTGGGTGTAACTTGTTCGTTTTGGGATGTTTCTGATTTGTTCTATGTTGCTGGTATCAGTCACGTACAGAATTGTTTGATTTATGTGGCGAGATGTCTTGGAGCGTTTTATGATCTGCTTTCCTCATGTGGTGTGGTGCCTGAACAAAAAACTGCTCTTTGCTGCACAAACCAAACAAGAACTAAAACAAATTAAAAGGACAAAGGTGAAAAGAAAAAAATGTTAACTGTAAGAATAGTAGTAGTAGAAGAGAAGAAGAAGAAGAAGAAGAGAAGAAGGAGAAGTAGTAGTAGTAGTAGTAGTAGTAGTAGTAGTAGTAGTAGTAGTAGTAGTAGCAGCAGCAGCAGCAGCAGCAGAAATAGCAGTAGCATAGCATCGTAAAAATGACTCCTGTTTGTCTTTCGCTCCCGCAGCACTCCATTCTTTTAGCCCTGACTTGTGGTCAGTTGACGATATGATCACGAGGTAGAGCCAGACGACCATTGACATGTCTAACAGGCATCTCATGGAATGCCTTTTCCAGCCAGACGACCACTGACACGTCTTACAGGCATCTCACGGAATGGCCTTTTCCAGCCAAACGACCATTGACATGTCTTACAGGCATCTCTTGGAATGGCCTTTTCCAGCCAAACGGCCATGACATGTCTAAACAGGCATCTCACAGAATGGCCTTTTCCAGCCAGACGACCATTGACATGTCTAACAGGCATCTCACGGAATGGCCTTTTCCAGCCAACGGCCATTGACATGTCTTACAGGCATCTCACGGAATGGCCTTTTCCAGCCAAACGGCATTGACATGTCTAACAGGCATCTCACGGAATGGCCTTTTCCAGCCAGACGACCATTGACATGTCTAACAGGCATCTCACGGAATGGCCTTTTCCAGCAAACGGCCATTGACATGTCTTACAGGCATCTCATACAATGGCCTTTTCCAGCCAGACGGCCATTGACATGTCTTACAGGCATCTCATACAATGGCCTTTTCCAGCCAGACAGCCATTGACATGTCTTACAGGCATCTCATACAATGGCCTTTTCCAGCCAAAACGGCCATTGACATGTCTTACAGGCATCTCACGGAATGGCCTTTCCAGCCAAACGGCCATTGACATGTCTTACAGGCATCTCACGGAATAGCCTTTTCCAGCCAGACGACCATTGACATGTCTACAGGCATCTCACGGAATGGCCCATTCCAGCCAACGGCCATTGACATGTCTTTACAGGCATCTCATACAATGGCCTTTTCCAGCCAGACGGCCATTGACATGTCTTACAGGCATCTCATACAATGGCCTTTTCCAGCCAGACGGCCATTGACATGTCTTACAGGCATCTCATACAATGGCCTTTTCCAGCCAAACGGCCATTGACATGTCTTACAGACATCTCACGGAATGGCTTTTTCCAGCCAACGGCCATTGACATGTCTTACAGGCATCTCACGGAATAGCCTTTTCCAGACCAAACGCCAGCATGTCACAGGCATCTCACGGAATGGCCTTTTCCACAGGCCATCTTCTTACAGGCATCTCACGGAATGGCCT
>JADBJO010012374.1:17929-22929 GCA_016801955.1 Conus betulinus
ATCACCATTCTTACTCTGGTCACTCTGAGATGCACGTGTGACCGTTCTATGCTATGCAGGGCAGCTGTCGAGAAGGACAAGGCACATCGATTGTGATTCAGCCAACTGCGCAGTTTGCTGATGGCCAATACCGGCAAGTGGCTTCACAGGCTGGGCTGAGAGGGGGGTGGAAGGAGAATAGGGGCAGGGAGGGACAGCGCCGCATGGAGAACGAAGGGGAGGGAGGAGTGTGGCTGGAACACACACACACACACACACACACACACACACAAGCGCGCACGCACGCACACACTCACTGCCATGCACGAAGATGTCTTCAGCCGTAGGGTTGTCCAGATAAGTCTGAATTTTACCGAGGTATTTTTCATCCAAAATCATCAAAAGTTAGTATTTACACTAGGAACATATTTCCATCCAAACTGAGCCAAAGTTAGTCTGAATGTTAGAAAGATATCTTTCATCTAAATACTCGAGTGACTCTTTATACCAGGATGATATTTTCATTCCAAAATGAGTTAAAGGGGTTCTTACCCATTTTTACGAATCTATTTTGACCAAATACACGGTTTCGGTATGTGGTCGTATTGCGAAACCTAGCCCCGAATCAGCCGCCTGTGCTCTCATCTTGCAGTGAGAGCAGCATTTCCTGCGGATTGGGAAAGCGAGAGAGGCTGAAACAGGAACGAGAGCCTCGATTTCGATTTAAAAAAAAAGAAAAAAAAAAGGGAGGGGGTCCCGATTGATGACATCGAAAAGCCACGTCGCTATTCGCGTTCAGCTGAAGTGAGATGGGGCGAATGTGTGCTGTGTCTGGTTGCGGAATTTCATCAGGAAACAAGCAAAGAGTAAGCGTTCATGCTTTTCCAGGTGCTTCCAGCCAGTTTAGGCGATTGTGGGATAAATGTTGTCACCACAACGAGGAAAGATTTTGTTCTTCGGGACAGTTATCATGGCATTTGCGGTCGTCACTACGAAGAACACAGTTTCCAAGACCAACACACCTGGAAGGTAAAGGTGGAAGCTGGAATTCGGGTCCAAAGACAGCTGAAAGAGGATGCTGTGCCACTATTACAACAGAAAAATGTATTAAAGCACACTCTGTTCATTCGCCAGCTGCAAGTGCAAGCCTCAAACGCAACTGACACGGATTCTGTCAGGAGCAAGAGAGCCAAACAAAGAAACGTAAATAAGGTAAGGTTTGTGGAATGGGTGGCTGATCTTTTTTTGTTTCATTTCATTCTCAGTGCATGGTTGGTTGTAAAGATAGCTGCTGGTTTTTGTTGAGTGTTGGCATCAAACTGAAACATATGTTGCTACTGTCATAGTGGCAGTCAGTCAGTCACACTGCCTGCTGCCACTGAAACTGCTGCATGTTTGTGACTGATTTTTTTTTCCCTGCTGTTACTGTTTCCAACAAAACTGAAGTTACGATTCTTATCAACAAGAAAAGTGTCCATGTCCACAAGTAACAACTTGTTGGGCTCCAGTGAATAATAGTTTGGTTTTTATTTTTCAGGATATTACTGAACATCAGGCACCCCTGCAAGTTCAAGTTTCCACCCAACAACCATATGCTTTGGTAAGTGGATTATTTATCAGTCTTTGGATACAGGATGGTGAAGTAGTGTGTATTTAAAGATATATGCAGGTGTGGTATGTCTGTATGCTATAAACTGCCCTGGTGAGTAAGAGAATAATGAGCTAAGATCTGCAGCATAGATCTGATGTACGGCACGTCACGCATCAGTTTTTAAAATAACAGCCAGAATCTTTGACTGCAATATATTGTAAAATACCCCTCAGATTCTAACTGTCATTGTGGGACTTCAGAATTTAAGTGGAGAGAGTGAGACTGAAAATGAGGAATGTAAAAAAAAAGTGTGTGTGTGTGTGGGGGGGGGGGGGGGGGGGGATTGAAAGTGAACAGCTATTGAAAAGATTTCTACAGCAGGGAAGAGAATTAGTGTGATGATGCAGTAGCTGACATACTCCTGTTCAAATGAAAAGGCATTATCTGATAGATCTGAACAACTGAAGGTAAATGTGGTTTATCACACTTAATCATTTTAAAGTTATTTACATACTACGGTGATGTGTGTGTGTGTGTGTGTGTGTGTGTGTGTGTGTGTGTGTGTGTGTGTGTGTGTGTGTGTGTGTGTGAACAGATGTATGTAAGTGCATGTGTATATCATGTACTATCTGAGTCGTGCGTTTGTGTGTACATGTACATAATATGGTCAACCTGTAAAATGTCGAACTGCCTGGAATGAAACACAAGCGTCTGATGGCGAGGGAGGTGGTACTGTACAAGGAGCTGTAGCTACAAACTGGTACGGCTGAACTCCATACACTTCAGTGAAAATTTCACGTCCGATGTCCTCTTCGTTGGAACTTGACTTGTAGCTAGGAGCATCTGCCATTATCGCCGGAAAATAGTTGAGTTTTACGTCCTCATAGCGAAAGCTTTTAGGGACATGTCTTTCATTCACAGTAGTCTTGGCATTTATACGCCACTTGCGGAATCCCCGACTCTCGTCACTTTCCGTACTGTGCTCGGCAATCTCCGTGGCGAGTCACGATTCGGCTACTTGCACGACCTGAAACACGGATAGCAGTGAGTTCCAGAAAAAAAGTAACACGTACATCGAAACACACTCGATCATACTTTTGAACAACCCAAACATGCTATTTATGGGTGATGACCCCTTTAAGAGCAGCGCTAATCTTAGGGAGGGTATTCTTCATGCCAGATGAGTCAACGTAAATCTTGGCAGAAGAGAGGTATATTCCGTTCGAGTTTACGACTGGTAAATTCTAGATCAAAAGATTCAATCAAGAGAAGCTCTATAAGCGCGGACTATATCCTATTAGGAACTGTACTAATTTCATGCATACAGTGTCAGAGGTATAGATAAAAGCACGTATAACCCAGCTGTGTTCAGAAATTTGTATGTTCGGTCAGGATAAAGTGAACTGTAATTGTGTCCAGCCTATGCGTTTGTCTCTGTTTTCATCTGCATTAGTATTAGAATTAATCAAGTAAAAAATATGTCAAGACAAATTGTGAAAACGCGACCAGTTTCCATTCATATATAGTCAGAGATAGTCCACACACAGCATTCATATATATTCAGAGACAGTCCAAATACAGCATTCATATATAGTCAAAGACAGTCCAAATACAGCATTCATATATAGTCAAAGACAGTCCAAATACAGCATTCATATATTGTCAAAGACAGTCCAAATACAACATTCATATCTAGCCAGAGACAGCCCAAATACAGCATTCATATATAGTCAAAGACAGTCCAAATACAGCATTCATATATAGACAAAGATAGTCCACATACAGCAGTCATATATAGTCAAAGACAGTCCACATACGTGGCATCCGAAAGTAGTCACGGTAACGTCTTGTCCATTGAAGCAAGCTTTCGTCTAAAGACGTAAAGATGTCTCTTTATTTAAAAAAAAAAAAAAAAGAGACAACTTGTTTCGTCCAAAAGAAGTCAAGGTGCCTCTCTATACAAATACCTGGTTTTCGTTTAAAGAAGTCAAGATACGTCTGACTGCAACAAACCTAGTTTCCGTCCAAAATATGTCAGGGTACGTCTAAACACAAAATGTCTAGTTTCCATTCAAAAGAAGTCACGGTGCGATTTGAAACAAAATATATAGTTTAATCCCTAATGACCACAGGAAATCAATGTATGTTTTGAAGTAAAGAACCTGGTGGCTGTTGTCATTTTGTACACAAAGTAAAGTACCTGGAGGCTGTTGTCATCTTTTGTACATAAGGTAAAGAACCTGGTGGCTGTTGTCATCTTTGTACACAAAGTAAAGTACCTGGAGGCTGTTGTCATCTTTGTACACAACGTGAAGTACCTGGTGGCTGTTTCATCTTTGTACAAAGTAAAGTACCTGATGGCTGCTGTCATCTTTGTACATAAGGTAAAGAACCTGGTGGCTGTTGTCATCTTTGTACACAACGTAAAGGACTGGAGGCTGTTGTCATCTTTGTACACAAAGTGAAGTACCTGGAGGCTGTTGTCATCTTTGTACACAAAGTGAAGTAGCTGGTGGCTGTTGTCATCTTTGTACACAAAGTAAAGTACCTGGTGTCTGTTGTCATCTTTGTACATAACGTAAAGTACCTGGTGGCTGTTGTCATCTTTGTACACAAAGTAAAGTACTGGTGGCTGTTGTCATTTTTTACACAAAGTGAAGTACCTGGTGGCTGTTGTCATCTTTGTACACAAAGAAGCTACTTGCCTTCAAAAAGCGATCAGAGTGTTCTCTGATTCAAAATACCTATTTTCCATCCAAAGTCCGAATATAAGAGAACTAACTGTACTCTTGTTTTAAAAAGGAACGGTATTAATTCTGGAAGACAATACAAACGGATCACAGGACAAAACACAACGCATTTCGACCTCTTGGGTCTTCTTCGGGCAGAAAACAGAAAACATTTAGGACAATGAAAATTTAGGACAATGGAAACGAAGAACAAGCAACCACTTCTCTCCTCATATTCGGCGCAAAAAAAATTAAATGGATGTTGGATGAAAACGAGGCCGTTGAGAAGGGAACCACGTGAGTTGAAACAATCATAATGACAATAGTACTAAACAAACAAACAAACAACCCCTGCTGTTCTATTAGCCTCCAACCCCTTCTCTTTCTCCCCTTCTGTGTTTGGCCTCTATGTATGCTACAGTTATTATCGTCATATTATCACCAAAAGATTAGCAGTATTCCTCCTCGTACTATTTGCATGTTTTCACCATTGTCACTAATATCACGATTATTACTATTGTTAACATTATTATCCTTGTCATCATCGTTATATCAACTCCCATGGTCCTCTTCTCAACGTGTCTGTGTTTCTGTGTGTGTGTGTGTGCGTGCGTGCGTGCGTGTGTGTGTGTGTGTACGTGCGTGCGTGCGTGTGAGTGAGTGAGTGAGTGTGTGTGTGTGTGTGTGTGTGTGTGGTGTGT
>JADBJO010012374.1:27929-30429 GCA_016801955.1 Conus betulinus
TGTGAACAGGGCAGGCATGGAGATAAGGCTGATAGCTGTGAACAGGGCAGCAGGCATGGAGATCAGGCTGATAGCTGTGAACACAGGCATGGACATCAGGCTGATAGCTGTGAACAGGGCAGGCATGGAGATAAGGCTGATAGCTGTGAACACAGGCATGGACATCAGGCTGATAGCTGTGAACACAGGCATGGACATCAGGCTGATAGCAGTGAACAGGGCAGGCATGGAGATCAGGCTGATAGCTGTGAACACAGGCATGGACATCAGGCTGATAGCAGTGAACAGGGCAGGCATGGACATCAGGCTGATAGCTGTGAACACAGGCATGGAGATCAGGCCGATAGCTGTGAACACAGGCATGGACATCAGGCTGATAGCTGTGAATACAGGCATGGAGATCAGGCTGATAGCTGTGAACAGGGCAGGCATGGAGATCAGGCTGATAGCTGTGAACAGGGCAGGCATGGAGATCAGGCTGATAGCTGTGAACAGGACAGGCATGGACATCAGGCTGATAGCTGTGAACACAGGCATGGACATCAGGCTGATAGCTGTGAACAGGGCAGGCATGGAGATCAGGCTGATAGCTGTGAACAGGGCAGGCATGGAGATCAGGCTGATAGCTGTGAAAAGGTCGGGCATGGAGATCAGGCTGATAGCTGTGAACACAGGCATGGAGATCAGGCTGATAGCTGTGAACACAGGCATGGACATCAGGCTGATAGCTGTGAACACAGGCATGGCGATCAGGCTGATAGCTGTGAAAAGGGCAGGCATGGAGATCAGGCTGATAGCTGTGAACAGGGCAGGCATGGAGATCAGGCTGATAGCTGTGAACACAGGCATAGAGATCAGGCTGATAGCTGTAAACAGGGCAGGCATGGAGATCAGGCTCATAGCTGTGAACACAGGCATGGAGATCAGGCTGATAGCTGTGAACAGGGCAGGCATGGAGATCAGGCTGATAGCTGTGAACAGGGCAGGCATGGAGATCAGGCTGATAGCTGTGAACACAGGCATGGAAATCAGGCTAATAGCTGTGAACAGGGCAGGCATGGAGATCAGGCTGATAGCTGTGAACAGGGCAGGCATCGAGATCAGGCTGATAGCTGTGAACAGGGCAGGCATGGAGATCAGGCTGATAGCTGTGAACACAGGCATGGAGATCAGCTGATAGCTGTGAACAGGGCAGGCATGGAGATCAGGCTGATAGCTGTAAACAGGGCAGGCATGGAGATCAGGCTGATAGCTGTGAAACACAGGCATGGGAATCAGGCTGATAGCTGTGAACAGGGCAGGCATGGCATGAGATCAGGCTGATAGCTGTGAACACAGGCATGGACATCAGGCTGATAGCTGTGAACACAGGCATGGAGATCAGGCTGATAGCTGTGAACACAGGCATGGAGATCAGGCTGATAGCTGTGAACAGGGCAGGCATGGAGATCAGGCTGATAGCTGTGAACAGGGCAGGCATGGAGATCAGGCTGATAGCTGTGAACACAGGCATGGAAATCAGGCTGATAGCTGTGAACAGGGCAGGCATGGAGATCGGGCTGATCCGAGTCACTGCATAACAGACGGGTACATCTAAGGCCTTTCTAGGGTGATTAGGGTGGAGCGAGAGAGGGAGTGGCTCAGGTGAGTGTCTGCGAGAGAGGGAGGCTCAGGGAGAGTGTGGGATGGGAAGGGCAGTGTGGGGCTCAGGGTGAGTGTGGGATGGAGGAGAGAGTGGCTCAGGGTGAGTGTGGGATGGAAGGGAGAGAGGGAGTCAGAGGGGAGTGGCTCAGGGTGAGTGTAAGGAGGGAGTGAGTGTGGGAGTGGGGCTCAGAGAGGGAGTGGCTCAGGGTGAGTGTGGATGGAAGGGAGAGAGGGAGTGGCTCAGGGTGAGTGTGGGATGGAAGGGAGAGCGCGAGTGGCTCAGGGTGAGTGTGGAAGGGAGAGAGGGAGTGGCTCAGGGTGAGTGTGGGGTGGAAGGGGAGAGGGAAGGGAGTGTGGGGTGGAAGGGGAGAGAGGAGTGGCTCAGGGTGAGTGTGGGTGGGAGGGAGAGAGGGAGTGGCTCAGGGGTGAGTGTGGGATGGAAGGGAGAGAGGGAGTGGCTCAGGGTGAGTGTGGATGGAAGGGAGAGAGGGAGAGTGGCTCAGGGTGAGTGGGGAAGGATGGAAGTGGGAGAGGGAGGGAGTGGCTCAGGGTGAGTGTGGGGTGGAAGGGAGAGAGGGAGTGGCTCAGGGGAGTGGGGGTGAGTGTGGGGTGGAAAGGGAGAGAGGAGAGTGTGGGGTGGCTCGGGGTGAGTGTGGGGTGGAAGGGAGAGAGGGAGTGGCTCGGGGTGAGTGGGGGTGGAAGAGAGAGAGGAGATGGCTCGGGGTGAGTGGGGGATGGAAGGGAGAGAGGGAGTGGCTCTCATGGTGATGGTGAGTGTGGGGTGGAAGGGAGAGGGAGGGAGTGACGGTTTCCCTGAAGCAGTGGAGAGAGAGCATGAGATCCTCGTCTCAACCAC
>JADBJO010012375.1:2500-17500 GCA_016801955.1 Conus betulinus
GTGTGTGTGTGTGTGTGTGTGTGTGGTGTGTGTGTGTGTGTGTGTGTGTGTGTGTGGTGTGTGTGTGTGTGTGTGTGTGTGTGTGTGTGTATAGAAACTGACAGTAGATGTGGAAAGAGTTTATGTTTTCGCGGTCATTTATTTGCTTTCAGCACAACCGACCTTAACGGGTCATATCAGTGTTGTTACAACATAAAAAAAAAATCTGTTTAAAACATGAAAAAGTCCCCTAAAATGTCATCCAACATCGACGACTTAAACCAGAAATTTGAAAAACATTTTTCTATCTTACAGTCCCAGAGACATCAGGATATCATCTCAGGGCTATAACAATATCCACATCAGTACTGTGATACACTAACAACCCCCTCTCTCCCCTCCTAAAAAGATAAATTCATACTACAAAGGATGGATTAAAACAGGATCTATTTCAAACATACACACTAACATGCAAAACTAACACCCATAAACAAAACGCGCCTACACGCACAACCTAAGTCATCCACCCCTTCATATCTGCACATCCTACGCATATGAACCAAGGCATGCATCAAGAGTCATTCACCGTGTATCTTGTCAATGCAATTGCGTATGAATCACAAGCTCTTACAAAGATCTGGAAGCAACACAACCCATTAATCGTGGGGGAAATGGATATATAAAATACATGCATACATTATCTGTCTATCGTAATATGAAGTCATACACTGACATTAAAATTGAAAAGATTTATTTTTTCGATCATTTTGTTCACAGCCCAACCGACCTTTAATAGTCATATCAGAACTGTAACAAAATTGAAAAAAAAATGTATTTAAAAAAAACACAAAAGAACTATTGAACAAGTTCCTTAAAATGTCATTCCACACACGCGACTTTTACTAGAATTTGACACAAACTCTCCATCGCGACACCCCCCCCCCCCCACCCCTATCTTTTCGACTCGTTCACACACACACATCGCTGTAAGCAAATAAGTGATTGCGAAAACATAAAATCTTTATATATATATATATATATATGTATATATATATATATATATATATATTTATATATATATATATACATACACCACACACATAAAATGACATTAGATGTGTAAAGAATTTGTTTTCGCGGTCACTTATTTGCTTTTAGCCCAACCGACCTTAACGGGTCATATCAGGGCTGTTACAAAAAAAAAAAATTGCTGTTAAAAAAAAAAACTAAAAAAAAATGTCATCCAACATCAACGGCTTAAACCAGAATTTCAAACGACTTCTTCCTATCTCATCCCCCCCCGCCCCCACGACCCCTTTCTCGTTTCTCTCTCCTCTCTCTCACACATTTCCAAACGACGCTTGTTTGCGCGTGCACACACACACAAACACACCAATCTACCCACTGTCAAACACAAAAAACGTTTACTGGAACGCAGAGTAATCAATCAGCTAACTTACACAATAAGTTACACAAGCAAGCTATGCATCTCCGATCAATTCCATTCAGATTTGTTACTGAAACATTTGCAACGGTGTAGCGTAGATACGCCTTTGCAAACATTTGGCAGCAACACAAAACGTTTACCTGAATGTGGAGTAATCAATCAGCTGAAGAGAAAAGCCGAATACAAATCATCACTCAAACTTATTTATCTTATAGCCCACAGTCCTCAGGGGTCATCTCAGGGCTGTAACAATGTCTATATTCATACTGTAAAACAGTAACTGAAATGGCCACTACGTCATTGCATACATGCTTAAAAACGGATAGTTTGAAACGGATTATTTTCACACACACACACCTAACCACAGACATAAGCACAGACACATAACCACAGACAGAAACCAATGCCTATGTGTAAGTACACTTACAAGCACATCACAAGTCACCAAACCCCTCGCACATCCGCACACACGTTTCACGTACAGCAAACATGAACCTAGCTATTATCAACAACTCAGCACGTTTCATTTGTTACTAAAATTCTTGCAATGGCGTACCACTGACAGGTCCTTGCATGCACTTGGCAGCAACACGATTCGTTTATTTCAAAGCTGAGTAGTAAATCAACTGGTGTAAGACGCTGGCGAACATTACTGACACTGTTGTATCTTATAGTCCCAGAGACCTCATGGGGTCATCTCAGGGCTATAACAATGTCGACATAAGTACTTTAAAACACCCAACAACCCTCCCTAAAAAAAAAAAAAAAAAAAACTTCATGCTACGAAAGGATGTACTAAAACAGGATCTATTTCAAACACACACTCACACATACAAAAAACTAACACCCATAAGCACGCACGCCTACACGCACAACCTAAGTGATCTACCCTTTCATATTTGCACATCCTAACGCATATGAACCAAGTTATGCACCCAGAATCCTTCACTGTTTATCTTGTTTGCAATGGCGTATGAATCACAAGCTCTCGCAAAGATCTGGCAGCAACACAACCATTAATCGTGGGGGAAATGGATATATAAAACACATACAGACACTATCTATCTGTCACTATATAAAGTCATAAACTGACATAAAAAGTGAAATGTTTTTATATTATCTCGATCATTTTGTTCACAACCCAACCGACCTTTAGTAGTCATATCAGGGCTGTAACAAAATTAAAAATATAGTTCCATGTAAAATAAAACAAACATTAAACAAAATTCCTTAAAATATTCAATCCACGTGACTTACAATTTACACAAATCCCCCCCCCCCCCCCCCCCCCCCCAATTTTTTTCGTTCATTCACATCCACACACACTAACACCCACTTCGTGCACGCTAAGCACGTGCACACATTTCCAAACTATACCTGTTCGCATACGCCATCCCTTCCCCCCTAATCTACCCACTGTCTAGCATGCCCACACACTAAGTTAGACAAATAAGGTAGGTACCTCCAATCAATTCCATTCAGATTTGTTACTGAAACATTTGCAACGGCGTACCGTAAATACGCCTTTGCAAAACATTTGGCAGCAACACAAAACGTTTACTTGAATGTGGAGTAATCAGTCTGCTGAAGTGAAATGCGAAAAAAAAAAATTACTCAAACTTATTTATCTTATAGCACACAGTCCTCAGGGGTCATTTTTCAGGGCTGTCACAATGTCTATATTCATACTGTAAAGCAGTAAATAAAATGTCCCCTAAAACGTCATTGCACACATGCTTAAAAAGGATAGTTTAAAACAAAAAATCTATTCCACACGTGCATACACATGCGCGTGCACCCACATACACCTAACCAAAGACATACAAACCAACGCCTGCATGTGAGCTCACTAGGTACACCACAGGCACCAACTCGTTCACAAATGCATATCATAACAAAAATGAACCTAGCTATTATCGATAATTCAGCACGTTTAAGTTCTGTTACTGAAATGTTTGCAATGCATACCAATGGCAGGCCCTTGCATACATTTGGCAGCAACACGACTCGTTTATTTCAAAGCAGAGTAGTAAATCAAACTGGTGTAATACGCTGGCGAACATTACTGACATTGTTGTATCTTATAGTCCCAGAGGCCTCACGGGGTCATCTCAGGGCTATAACAATGTCGACGTAAGTACTGTAGTATACTAACAACTCTCTCCTCAACCCCCTCCCCCCGTTCTTTCTCGCTTTTCCAACTCTCTTTCTCTCTGACACACACGTTTCCAAACGATGCCTGTTTGCGTACACACACGTACATCACATCCCCCAACCTATCCAATGTTCAGCACGCCCACACACTTAACTTATAAAAGCAAGCTAGGTATCCCCTATCAACTCCATTCAGATTTGCTACTGAAACATTTGCAAACGGCGTACCGTTGATACGCGTTTGCAAAAACATTTGGCAGCAACACAAAACATTTACTTGAATGTGGAGTGATCAATCAGCTGGCATGAAAAGCCGAATAAAAATCACCGTTGATACGCGTTTGCAAACATTTGGCAGCAACACAAAATATTTACTTGAATGTGGAGTAATCAATCAGCTGGCATGAAAAGCCGAATAAAAATCATGACTCAAACTTACTAATCTTATAGCCCAAACTCCTCAGGGGTCATCTCAGGGCTGTAACAACATTCATATTTATACTGTAAGACAGTAAGGAAAATCTCCCATAAAACGTCATTGCATACATGCTTAAAAACGATAGTTTGAAACAGAATCTATTTCACACATACACTGACTGAAACCATTTACTGTAAGATTAACATAGTGTTGTACTGACATTTAAAAGACCTTAATAAATCGAGGAGAAACGAAAACAATACAAATAACATCTGAATGACATAAAAATCATACGGAAAATTAACAGGGAAACATTTAACATTTATAAGGAAAATAATAAAGAAATTGTAACAATAAAACACATTACATCTTAACCATACCAAATCTCTCTCTCAGAACAGCATGCAAAAAATAAAAGAAAAAATCCCCCCCCCCCACACACACACAAAACACACACCACCCAAAACACACACTCAGAGACACAGACATACACTCACAAAACCCAGCCTTCCCCCTACTCACGTGTATGCGTGCACGCACATATATTCACACACGCACACCTAACCACAGACATACGCACACACACCTAACCAACACAGACATACGCACACACACCTATCCACACACACACACACCTAACCACAGACAGACAGACAGACACACACACACACCTAACCACACACACCCTAACCACACACATATAAGCACAGACATACGCACAATCACATCTAAACCACAAAACAAACCGATGCATACATGTAAACACAATTACAAGCACACCACAAATCACCAACCCCTTCACATACGCACATCATAGCAAATATGCACCCAGCTATTATCAACAATTCAGCACATTTAAGTGCTGTTACTGAAATGTTTGCAATGGCGTATCAGTGGTAGGCCCTTGCATACATTTGGCAGCAACACGGCTCATTTCAATGCAGAGTAGTAAATCAATTGCTATAAAACGTCAGCGAACATTACTGACATTGTTATCTTGTAGTCCCAGAGGCCTCAGGGGGTCATTTCAGGGCTATAACAATGTCGACACAAGTACTGTGATATACCGACAACCCTCCCTCAAAAAATACACCCGCCTTCCTTTCTCTCGCTCTTCCAATCTCTCTCTCTCTCTGACACACACACGCACAAAAAAACACTGAATTTCCATACGATGCCTGTTTGCGTACACACACGTACCCCTCCCCCACCCTACCCAATGTCCAGCACGCCCACACACCAACTTATAAAAGCAAGCTATGTTTCTCCAATCAATTTCATTCAGATTTGCTACTAAACATTTGCAAGGGCGTACCGTAGATACGCCTTTACAAATATTTGGCAGCAACACAAAACACACACAAATTTCCAAACGATGCCTGTTTGCGTATACACACGTACACCCTCTACCCCCACCTACCCAATGTCCAGCACGCCCACACACTAACTTTATAAAGGCAAGCTATGCATCTCCAATCAATTCCATTCAGATTTGCTGCTAAACATTTGAAACGGTGTAGCGTAGATACGCCTTTGCAAACATTTGGCAGCAACACAAAACGTTTACTTGAATGTGGAGTAATCAATCAGCTGGCATGACATGCATAAAACAAATCATTACTCAAACGTATTAATCTTACAGCCCACAGTCCTCAGGGGTCACTTCAGGGCTGTAACAACGTCCATATTCATACTGTAAAACAGTAAGTAAAATGTTCCCTAAAGTCATTGCATACATGCTTAAAAGGATAGTTTGAAACGGAATCTTATTTCACACACTCACTGACCGAAACCATTTACTGTCAGATTAAACATAGTGTTGTACCGATTTTTGAAAACCTTAATAAATTAATGAGAAACGAAAATAGTACAAATAACATCTGAATGATATATCAATCATAAAGGAAAATTAACAGGGAAAACATTTACCATTTATAAGTAAAATAATAAAATCAGAAACTGTAACAATACAACAAATTACATTTTAACTGTACTGGATATCAAATCTCTCTCTCTCAGAACACCATAATAAAACTAAAAAAAGAAAACCCCCCCCCCCCCCCCCCCCAACCACAGACTCGCAAAACCCACCCTTCCACCTACTCACGGGTATGCGTGCACGCACATATATTCACACACACACACAAACCAGACATACGCACACACCACCTAACCACAGACATACGCACACACACCTAACCACAGACATACGAACACACACACATAACCTCAGACATACGCACACACACACACACACCTAACCACACACATATGCACACACGCCTAACCACAGACAAATCAAACAAACGCCTATATGTAAGCACACTTACAAGCATACCACAAAATACCAACCCCTTCACATACGCTCATCATAACAAGGATGCACCCAGCTATTATCGACAATTCAGCACATTTAAGTTCTGAAATGTTTGCAATGGCGTACCAATGGTAGGCCCTTGCATACATTTGGCAGCAACACGACTCGTTTATTTCAAAGCTGAGTAGTAAATAAATTGGCATAAACAAGTCGGCAAACATTACTCAAATTGTTCTTTCTTATAGTCCCAGAGGCCTCATGGGGTCATCTCAGGACTATAACAATGTCGCCAAAGTACTGTAATACACTAGCAACCCTCCCCTAAAAAAAACATTCATGCTACAAAAGGAGTGATTAAAACAGGATCTATTTCAAACACACACACAAACATGCAAAACTGACACCCATAAGCAAGTACGCCTACACGCACAACCTGAGTCACCTACCCTTCCACATTTGCAGTCTAACACATATGAACCAAGTTATGCATCCGCAATCCGTCACGTATAATGATGTGTTTGCAATGGTGTATGAATCTCAAGCTTTCTACGCTGATCTGGCAGCGACACAACCCATTAGTTGTGGGGATAACAGTAGATGAAATACAGACATGATCTATCCATCTATCTCTATATAATAAACTGACATTTGATACTGTAAAACAGCAAGCAAGATATCCCCTTAAAAAGTCATTGCATACATGCGTAAAAAAAGTATAGTTTAAAACAATCTATTTCTCTCTCTCCCTCTCTCTCACACACACGCGTGCGCGCAAAACACACACATTCCAAATAACGCCTGTGTACATACGCACACAACCCCTAAACTACCCACTGTCCAGCACACCCACACATTAACTTACACAAGCAAGCTATGTACCTCCAATCAATTCCATTCTATTTGCAATGACGTACCATAGGTAGGCCTTTGCAAACATTTGGCAGCAACACAAAACGTTTACCTGAATGTGGAACAATCAAGCAATTCGCATGAAACGGGGAAACGATCATTACTCAAATTTATTTATCGTATAGCTCATAGTCCTCAGGGCTGTAAACGTGCCCAAATTCGCACTGTAAAAACACCGAGTAAAAAGTCCCCCAAAACGTCATTGCACATATATGCCTCAATAAGGTCGTCACACACACAAAAACACACGCCTAAATAAGGTCTCACGCACACCTCGCCACAGACAATTGTTTATCATATTGCCCAGCCGAGTTCCAAGGTTCACATCTGGACAGTTACAATGTTAAAATCAATGCCATGACAAAATTACCAGGAAAAGCAAAAGGTCCCCCGAAACGTCATTCAGCTTAAAAAGAAATCAAGCAAACTATTATTTACAGTCAATCACATTCAGTTCTGTCACTGAGATGTTTGCAATGGCGTAATAAAAACAGGCCCTTGCAAAGATGTGGCAGCAGCAACACAACCATTTATATCTATACGTATAATAAAATGATATTAAACATTAAACAGACATCGATTTTGTCTTCCCTATTATGTTTTTAACCTAGCCGTCCTGAGAGGGTCATTGTCATATCAGGACTGCTACCATACAAAACGTATATTAGAAACAAAATTCCCGACGATGTCATTTCAAACTTGCTTAACAGACGGGTTCAATCAGGATAAAATCATCATGCACACATATATACATCTGAACGAAATGCTGCTTGCACACACACACACACACGCACGCACGCACCACCTATCCTCGCATACACCGGCATTCTAATTTGCATAAGCAAGCTATGTATCTCAATCAATCCCATTCAAATTCGTATCAATGGCAAACCAAAGCTGCAACACAACAAGTCAGATTGCAATACAGAACATTAAATCGGCTGACATCAAAAGTGGCAAGAGTATATCACTCATTTTCATTTTTCTCAGAACCAGTAAACGTTAGAGATAATATCAAGGCTGTCAAAATTATTTTCATAACAAAGTAAACTCTAAAACGTCATACATACCAGCCACAGACATACAAAAATCCTCATGCAAGCTCATTTATAAACACACCAAACTCACGAAAAAATATACCTCTTCACATATACACATGAACCACGCTTTGTCTCCAGTCTACAATGTTTCGTTGTTGAAATGTTTACAATGGCGTACCTAAGATAGGCCCTTGCAAACATTTGGCAGCAACACATCCCGTGTGTGTGTGTGTGTGTGTGTGTGTGTGTGTGTGTGTGTGTGTGTGTGTGTGTGTGTGTGTGCGTGCGTGTGCGTGTGAGCACTAAGGGTTCATGCTTTTCGGCGTCATTTTTTCCCCGACAGACCAGTAGACCGTAAGGGATCATATCGTGCCGTAATATCGTTATCATAGCCATTAACAACAAACAAATATATAAAAAAAAAACTCAGTTCACCAAAACCAAACCTCAATCCATGCATACTAAAGACAAATGGTTTGGCAAGATCTTTTTATATCACTCACACACACACACACTGTCAGTGAGATATCTGTCCGATTCACTTGTGCGCTGGTCTGTTGAACTGAGCTTGCTCTCCACTCTTCTGGCATCAAAGTGATCCTTGCTATGCCCCTACAACGTCATCGACTCGACGTTTCCCTGTCCTCAGCTGTGCCATGTTAGCTTTCTCGTCTTTCTAAAACAAATTGGCGATGCAATCATCTCTATGTCTGCTGCCTTTGATCACAGAAAGATGGCCAGGTTTCTTCACTGTTCTTTGAGGAAGGCTCCCTATCTGCCCTGCCCCTTGCCTTTGGGGGTTTGTCCTGATTTTCCTGCAGTAGGTTGGTACTGTAGAGCTCCCGCTTCTTCTTGCATCCCCTAGAAATGATTCTCGGGAAGGCAACAGTGCCACCGAGTTCACACGTTAGGTATTATTGGGAGTCGCACGTCCTTGGTGAGGCTGTTGGTTGCCAGGACACTGTAACGCGATGGTCCTCTGGTAGAATGGTAGGGACGCGTAGGGAGTGGACAACCCAATGACCTGCCAAACACAAAACCTTTAATTAGATTCTGCCCAAGAATTCATTAAACCATAAGAAAAAGAAATCATGTTGGAAAAAAAAGCAACAGCAAAACCTACAAAGAGCTTCAAACACACACACACACACACACGACTCTCTCTCTCTCTCACGCGTTCACACACAACTACCGAACCCATGACAAAAACATTAAGCCTTGGAAAAGAAAGTATAAATGAATGTTAATGAACCTCGGTTGAACTTGTTGACGCGTTAGGTAACGTCAGGAGTCGCAAGTCCTTGGTGTGGATATCGGTTGTCCAGGATACTATAACGCGGGGTCCTTTGGAAGAATGGTAGCGATGCGTAGGGAGTGGTCAACCCTCTGACCTGCCAAACACAAAGCCTCAGATTAAATTCTGCCGAAGAAGTCGCTGTACCATAGAAAAAAATCGTTGAAAACACACATGCCTAGGAAAGAGATTCTCACACGCAGGCACACTCACACAATCACGCACACACAGCATCAAAACCTGTGATCAACACATCAGAGCTTTAGGGAAAAAATATACGTGTTAATGAAAAAAATAGCTCTAGAAAAGTTCAACGAACCCATGAAAAAGCTTTTGTTTTTCGTTTCGAAAGAAAAAAAAAGAGTTCCATCAAGCATATGATAGGTGGACACTGAATCTTATAAAACAAGGACATAAAAATGACAATCTCATGATCGATTGGACGGTAAACCCTGAAAGGTCCACACGTTGACTCTGATTACCATGTCAAGCCATCTATGGATCGAAGGACACTCGGATCAGGAGGTACCAGATGCGCACTAGGGAATATTTCAGGAAGAGATTTAAGGACTGCATCAAAGGCTCTGGAGTGCAACCTTCAAGTGATCTGAAGACATGCGTCCATGTTCCAGATCCCTAGTTGCTACATAGCTGGAGTCCCCCTTTCCGGAAAATATTCCCTCTAATACCACTTTGTTGTACCCTTGTTCCACAGACCACTGATCAAGGAAATCAGAGCAGCTAGTATGTTTATAATATGAATGACAAAACTAGATGTTTGAAAAGAAGACTCAACACTCTGAGAAAGAAGCCACATAAATGTGGATGAAGGAGGCATTCATATGATGAAAACACTAAAACCGTACAGAGACATTAAACATGAAAAAGCACTAAATTCTGGTAATAAAGACACCGAATCCTTAATCGGAAAACTGGTAACTACATTGACAGACACTTATGTATGAAATAATAGGATTACTAAGCTTGCACTAGAAGTGCAGGAAAAGAAAGACACAAAAGATGAATGAAAAAACTCCGAAACTCTCCTTTCAGCTGCATTTTCCAAATTCACTTGCGCTGGTCTCGTTTTCCATGGACGTTCGTGTACGAGTCCTTAGTGCCTGTTGATAAAAACATTACTACATTGAACATATTTAATTCTCTCTGTGTAATTCGGATCCCACTAAGTTCTGCAAAACTTTCTTTTTCTTTGCCCTCTGGCAACATGTTTGCCGACTCGATTTATACTATCAAAACAGTTCAGTATTCCTTCAACACTCATTTTACATAGTAAAATGGTATTGCTATAAATGAATGGGTCGCTTGCCTTTCCAACAAATTTTGTCGTCTGCTCTCAGTCATTTAACAATAAAGATAACTCTTAGAGAGAGAGAGAGAGAGAGAGAGAGAGAGAGAGAGAGAGAGGAACATTTGTTGAATGATTATCATTATTCCTATTGTTATTTGTCTTTATATTATTATTGCAACTACTGCTTCCACTATTATCACTCTCATCATCATTATTATTGTTGTTATCATTGTCAATATTCATACGTCTAATCTAGTATATGAGTTAGGCGTTTATAATCAACTGCACAAACTCAATTCCAACACAGATATGCAAGATCCGCAGCAGCAACAACAAAAAACCCACATTATACATTCAAATGCTCCCACTGCATCCAACTATATTTGCACTGTCCCCGCAAATCCCACTCCCAACACCCCCCACCATCTAACAAAACCGGTCGACAGCTAACAAGTGTAGGCAAACGCCTATTATGCTCTGAAAAACCACGGTAGGTTATCTGCTGCATCGACTTGAAGGAAAGGTTGTGTGTAGACTTTGAACATGTCAGAAAAGTACAGTACAGCCTGCGGGAACGTACAGGAATGGACAAAGAAAATAGTTCACGTAATGGGTGCAGTGGTATCATACCTCGGTAAAATACCGAGGAGAGGTCTCGATGCATATGAAGCAGAGGGCTGCACATTCACATGCACAAAGATTATGTAATAAAGAGGGAGCCATTGAACAGAATGTAAAACTGGAGAAATAGCAGGAGCGACAAATTAGGCTGGTAGCATGGTTTTGAACTCTCCCAAATTTATTCACGCAGCTTCGGAGCTAAATCATCGTCATACTCAGACGAGGCATTATGTATGCTCAGACTAAATATTTGGTTGTTTGCGTGCAAAAATGAAGTACTGATCTATGCATTAAATTTTCCGAGCACGTTTTTTTTTTTTCCAACTTACGCGATTTCAACGTCTCAAACTACACTGCTTCGTTTCATTTGACCCAACTAAGAGTGTGATCGTTCAAGAATAAACCACTTGTATTTAAGGTATGAAGTGCCGCCGTACCTTGTCCTCTAATCTGTTGTTCTGTACGATTTTTCCGCTCTTCCGCCATCACACTGGTAGTCCCGTCTCCCACTCGCTCCACATCTCTCAGGTCAGTATGGAGAAGCCATTCCTGTAGGACATCCTGTGTCATCTACTTCACCTATCTACACACTGGCAGAAAGCAATCCTGAGATTAAGCATACAAATATAGCGCGTTGTATGTCCTGTGCAGAGACTGAAGATGGCGATCTGATCTGTACTACCCACATGTTGTGTGGCATTACCTTCCGCACCCTAACAGTCATCTTGATCGAGGCCTTCTGCTCTTTAAAGGTATGTGGTGTGTTTTGTTGGTCCCCTGCTGCTCATACTGCAGCGAACGGGTCTACAAACTCATTTTCCGTCAAAAACAAATCAAATTTATTGGACCAGTCCAGAGAATGGTTTATGATCCTACAATGAGTACATATTTACTGCAACAGTCAGTCAGTCTGCGTCGGCCTGACGTAAACTTACTCCTCAAAATTGTCCATTAACATGGTTTCAGGAGCGACCAGGTATCTGTGAAGATGCCAACCTGTCTGCTATCATATTTTGAGGCAACTTCTATGTTGACTTCAGTGCCTCATCCTATGACCTGCGATTGGAATGGTTCTTTCCGATGTGAAATTCACTTATTTTTGCCACCACGTCAAGAAGTCTGACGCAGACTCCGACCTTGACGCAGTTAGGGTACGTCCCTCTGTGTACCAGTGGATCCTGTTTTTGTTCTTGTTCTCGATCAAAACCCGCGCCAGCGCTTTCTTTACACAGCTGTCCTAGTTTTCATACAGCGGCAGTAGTCGGCTGTGGCTTCCACACAGGGAGTCTTTCCCTTTTCCGAGTTTAAGTGTTTGCTGGAGGTCTGCCAGTGTGTTCAATTCATTCGTTTTCATGTCTATTAAATTACGTTCTCTCTGCTCTCTTGTAGTTGGACTGAAGCGTTTCTTGCTGACGTGAATACCACTTCCACTGGCGAAGGCCCTTAGGAAAGTGACCTGCTACCTGCTTTCCTATCAGCAGCGGTTATATTTTCAACACTGAGCTGGTTCTTTAATGTATGCCGCCTATTTCTCGCCATCCAGCCTTGCCTCTTCATTTTTTCTGTCTCAGTCTTTACTGTCAAGGACTCCTCATTTTCCTGTAACAAAGGATCACCGTCCGCTCTGTCCCTTGTCATTGTGTCTGTATACGGAGATTCCTGATGTTGGTTGGTGTAGAAGGCCTCCTCTTTTCTTGTGCATCCACTAGCAATAGTTCTCGGAAAGATTGTAGTAGCCCAGAATTGAGCTCGCCCACATACTGAATGGCATTCTGTCACTGGAGTCATGTCCTTGGTGAGAAGAGAAGTTGTCCCACAACAGAGCAATGTGATGGTCTCCTGTTAGACTGGTGGGGATCCCCAAGGAGTGGCCAGCCCTATGATCTGCCAAACACAAAGACTTTGATTCAATTCTAACCAAAAAGAAGTCGCTAAAGTCAAGAAATCGTGTCAAGCTGATACGAAGTATCAGGTAGTTCTATGGCGCACGCACGCACGCACACGCACACTATTTCATTATTCTATTGCCGAATCTCTCTCTCGTATATGTGTAATGTCCATTACAATAAAATTAACATTTTGTATACTCGCTTTGATAGAATTATGATCCTTTGAATGTATTAGTTACTTCAATTTTTATGCATTTTCTTCCTAATGCGTTCGTACATGAGTTTGCTTGTTCTTTGCGATTATGATTATTGTTGCGAGGGCAGGATGAAAAAAGCTGTAAAGCTTATTCTTAACCCTCAATAAAGATAATTTAGACTTGACTTGACTTCACACACACACACACACACACACACACACACACACGGCGCACACCATGACCCTTGATGCAAGACGGTAAACCATAGCAAAAGAGATTATGATAAACCATGTGACTGAAGCCTTAGCTCAAGAAAAGAAAATCGCAGGAGAGGAATTTTGTTTTGAAAGATGATTATGTCAATTAATACAAGAGGGGAGCACTAATCACTGTGAGATCAGGGGAGAGACTAAATCTTCTGACAGAAAAGGACCCTAAACCCCATGGAAGAAAAAATCTAACACATATGTAAAAGTGACAGTTAACTGTTCGAATGGGGGCTATTAGCCTCTTACAAAAGGACACTATACTATATTATTCAAATAAGGACCCTCATAAGGATGAAAGTATGGGACTCTGAAAACAAAAAAGACTCAGATAATACAGATTACTAAACCCTGTGGAAACAAGACACCATTCCACACAAAAAAGCTGACAATGGCCCGAAAAAGAGGACACTAATTACTATGAAAGGAGGGTGCTGAACATCAAGGAAAGAGGATAGTAAAGTTTGTGAAAAGAGGAAACTAAACCTCTGGAACGATGACACGAGCCACCTACTGAGACTCTCAACCGTAAGGAAAAGCACTACACTTGGGGATGCTAACCCCCATGAGATGGGTAAACCTACTGACAGATAAAACTAGCTTCTATGAACGAAGGCCAGTACAATCTTTGACAGAATCCATAGTTTCACTGTAATTACCATATCGTGTGTTCTGTAGTTCAAAGGACACTCGGATCAGGAGGTACCAGGTGCGCACTAGGGAATTTTTCAGGGAGAGGTTTGAAGACTTCCTCAAGACCTTTGCAGCTCAGCCCCAAAAGATCTGAAAACATGCGTCCATGTTCCAGATCCCTGACTTATGAGACCTGCTACATGGTTGGAGTCGATCTTTCATAACCTTCCAGAAAAAAAGTATTCCCTCTGGTACCCCCTACGTTTGTATCCTTGTTCCACAGCACACTGACGTACGAAACTTGAGCAGCTAGAGAAGGAACGCTCTTAATCTCGTGAAAAGAGTGCGCCCTGCAAAGAGAGAAACCAAATCTGTGAAAGAAACGATGGACAAGAATGCATGAAATAAAAACTGTAATCCTTTCGAACGATGGTGATACCAACCCCATGAAAGGAGATTAGTTTCTATGTACCGGGGACACTAAAGGCTATAGAAGACAGCGATTCCTTCCTCAGGACTAAGGCACT
>JADBJO010012375.1:22500-47500 GCA_016801955.1 Conus betulinus
TTGGAAAGAGGACACTAAACCCTATGAAAAGAGGACAGTAAACCTCATGAAAGTAAACACTGAAAGTACCACACTATAATATGCAATGACAAGGAGGATACCAAATTCAACTATACAAAATGCTCAACCCCGTAAATTAAGGGCATCCAATCCAAGAGAAGAATTCTGTATTGACCCTTACCATGTCAGACTTTCAATGGTTTGTCAGATACTCAGATCAGAAGGTGCCAATGCACACAAGAAAAAAAAATCAGGAAGAGGATCAAAGAATTCCTCAACCGCTCGGCCTCTTGGTGATCGGAGACTCAATTTTTTTTTTCAACTGCTTGTTCGAGAGGATACTGAAAAAAAAACCGAGCCACACTGATCAGACAGGACTCTATAGCATGGGAAAGAAAAGGACGTCGAGTGCTTGGGAAGAGGAAGAAAAGCACTACAAATGAACACATATAAACTTGAGAATGATGACACTAACACCGTTTATGAAAGGGACAATGAGCCTGGCGGAGATGATACAAAGTCCCGAGTATGAAGATAACAGTAAATCCTTAAGGAAAAAAATATGTTCATTAAAAAAAGCCCTTTGAAGAAAGATACCAAACTCAACAGAACACCAAACTACGACAATAAGCCAGTGGCAACATATTAAGCTGTAATACATGAAAAACAATGCTTTAAGGACAGGAGGATGGAAAACACGAATGAAAAAATATGGAATCTGAAGAACACTGTCAATACTCCCCTGTTAAGTAAATGTCCCAGGTTCTCATGATCTATCTCCGTTTTCTGTGGCTGCTGAGGTAGGTTTTCGTTGTCTCTGGCCGTTGATGGAGCAAATCCCTCTCTGTCGACGATAAATCAAAACCACATTTAATTACTGGACTGTACGCGGGGAAAAAAAAACAATCAAAACCGACACATCCAATTCAGCGCTGGCAGTTTTAACGTTTTTGAGGCGTTCTCTTCCCATCTGATAATATGATTTACACCACGTGATACGGGAGCTGCATGAAAGCTTTGTTATCCCCATTGGCACAGCAGTGGCTTTATAATGCAATCTTCCATCATTGACTTTCTATATAGATTGAGACAGAGTTAACTGGAGCGCGTACTGTATGTGTGAGTGCGCGCGCGCGCGCTGTGTGTGCGTGTGCATGCGTGCACGCCTGCACGTGCATGGAACAGTACATTTTTTCATAGCCACTCCAAGACGATTCATAATACAAGAATGTATGACATATGTTCCTGGTATAGATATCCTAGCTATTCATGAAATTTAGATTCAATTCAATTCAATTAAACTTTATTGTCCATCGGAAATGTGTCTTCTGCTCAACATCATTTCACATGTACTTAAGACATTACAAAAAGACACTATAAATCGTTACATAAAAGCCTGTGTCAGTATATGTATTCACACATACATCGACACTCACACACTCCACCCCCACACATGAATTAAGCAATAAATCCATGACATAAAACATTACGTCATATCGAGTAATGCATAAAAACACAAACTCGCCCGCACCAACGCCCATCCACTTAAACACACACATGCGTACACACACACCCACACAATCATATTCACAGTAAAAGCATAATATTGCAAACTGAACTGTGCATGTCCGAGAAACAAGGGTCATGGCAGTCAATCACAGGCTTTTAGAGTTTAAAATGCTAATGGCACTTGGTATAAAAGACTTCTTGAAGACATTCTTCTGTGCTCTGGGCATTCTGTAGCGTCTTCCTGATAGTTTTTTTTTTACGTGGCAGTGGAGTGGGGTGTGAGGGATCAGACGTAATATTCACAGATTTCCTGATTACAGAAACAGTATTGACTTCTCTGAGAGCAGATTGCACCTTACTTGCCTGAATGACATTTCTGGCGATCTTTGCTCGATCTTTCTCCGAGAGGTTTCCATACCAGACAGTAATGTTGAATGACATCGGATCTTGTATCAAAACTTACATACATCTTTTCTAGTACATGTCGACTGACATTAAAACTATGTGATTTTCTCAACATAAACTGCTTTGACTTGCTTTTTTGAAGATACTGTCAGTATGTTGACTAAAAGACAGCTTATGGTCAATGTGTATACCAAGATATCTGAAACAACAATCAACAGTTTCTATTGTCTGTTCATTTATCACAACGGGTTGAAATTAACTATCTGATGTTGAAAGTTTAATACAAGTTCTTTGGTCTTACCACAATTAAGTCGCAAGAAGCTGGAAGAGCACCAATCCTTTGGTTCCAAGATGTGACGGAAGTATGCTTGCTCATTTACAGAGCCTTCTTTAAACAAAGACTTAAAAGAACTATATCATCAGCATATCTAAACAGGTTCAGAAGTGCACCCTGGATTTTCACTCCATTTGTGTAAATTGAAAATAACAGATAGAACACATACTTGAGGAGCGCCTGTGTTTAGGACAATTTCCTCTGACAATCATTTATTAATACTCTCTGTGGTCGTTTTTTAAGTTGTGAAAGTTATTTTGGGTAGACAAAGAGAGGGTAAATTCACTGGAGTCTAGAACATACAACTCTTGTGATGTGAAATAAACTTTGTGATGAATTCTATTTGGTTTTGTTGGTCCAAACTTTAAAAAAAAAACATGTAAAACAAGTTCACTCTAAGAATTTCTTTGCTCTCGTAAACTCGCAAAGTTTTTATTATGTAATCTTTTGAATGCAAACACGACTGCACAATAACAATTGGCTGAACATTTGAACTAAGAAAAAAAATGTGTAATTTTGTCTTTCTGCCATTTAGTTTTGTCTAAATTCATGCAGCATTTCTCCGATTTGCGCACATGAATTTAACCTCCACTGACCGATGACGTATTAAGGGACTCAATGCTTTAACCTTTAAACACTGCTCTGTGTGTGTGTGTGTGTGTGTGTGTGTGTGTGCGTGCGTGTGCGCCCGTGCGCACACGCGTGCGTGTGCGCCCTTGTGCACATGCAGTGCGTGTGTTCTTGCAAGTGTGCATGCGACGTGTGTGTGTGTGTGTGTGTGTGTGTGTGTGTGTGTGTGTGTGTGTGTGTGTGTGTGTGCGCCCGTTCGTGTACGTGTACGAATAAGTACGTATATATTTTCATTTGTATGCATGCCTGTATCATCGCGTGTGCGTTCGTGCATATGGGCAAATGTATGGGCTTGTGTATATGGGCGTTTCTGTACGCGTGTGTGGGCATGCGTGTATTGGCGCGCATGAGAGGGGGGAGTACGTACGTACGTACGTGTGTGTGTGTGTGTGTGTGTGTGTGTGTGTGTGTGTGTGTGTGTGTGTGTGTGCGTGTGTGTGCACGCGCGCATGTGCTTGTGTGCATACATGTGTACCTTTGTGCGTGCGTGATTGCGCGCGCGTGCATGCTTGCACGTGTGTGTGTGTGTGTGTGTGTGTGTGTGTGTGTGTGTGTGTGCAAGCGTGCGCGCGCGCGCGCACTGACTGGTTGGTTGGTTGGTTCGTTTTTCTGTCTGTTCCTCTATGCTGACGATTTTAGAACTTAATGAATTTGGGTATATGTCAGTGACGGTTACAAGAATAAGCCGAAACAGACGGGTGTCTGCTGTTGTGATTAACTATAATTTTTTGATGGTTATTTACGAATCCAACATCATTTCTGTACATTCATGTAGCGGGGAATGCTGTAGTACCTCTACCTTGTTTTGAACATCAGCAAAACTTCGATTTAACTCTTTAACATTCGACTTATTTCCTCTCAAAGCTGAAAAAGACGACGACAGTTCGTGAATGTGCCTCACCTACACACTCGTGTAGAACGCTGTCGTCTTGTTCCTTGTGTAGCAGTGTCATCTTGTTTCTGGCTGACAGGTTCTTACGCTGACCTCTTTTTCCCCGACTGACCCTTGATATAGAACAGTCTTTTCAGTTGACATCTTGTTCATGACTCATAGGTTTTTTTTTAGTTGACATCTTGTTCCTGGCTGACTGGCTCTTCTGTTAAACGTCTTGTTCCCGGCTTACCCTTGATATAAGACAGTAAACCATAGGAAAAGACATTATTATAACCCATGTCACTTAAGCCTTAACTTGAGAATGGGAAAATCGCACGAGGAGAGGACTGTTTATTTTGAAAGATTCTGCCAATTAATACAAGCGGGGACATTAATCCTCGCAAGATCAAAGGAGAATATATCTTATGACAGGAAAGGACCGTAAACCCTATGAAAGAAAAAAAGCCAAGACCTATGTAAAGTGATAGTAAACCGTTCGAAAAGGGGATAGTAATCTCTTACAAAAGGAGACTATACCATTTTCAAACGAGGACCATAATCCTGGTGAAGGCAGGGGACACCAGCGCAAAAAGATTCAACCGATAATAAAGATGACTAAACCCTACGGAACAAAGACAATATTCCATGCACAAACATGACGATGGTCACAAAAAGGACACCAACTGATATGACAGGAGGACGCTAAACAGCAAGGAAAGAGGACAGTAAAGCTTGTGAAAAGAGGAAACTAAACCTTTGGGAGAATGACACGATCCACGTAAAAAGACTCAACCCTAAAAAAAACACTACACAAGAGAATGCTCAACCCCATGAGACGGGTACACTCACTGACAGATGAAACTTAGACCCTATGAATGAAGGCCAGTATATTCTTTGACAGGATCCATAGTTTCACTGTAATCACCATATCGTGTGTTCTGCAGATCAAGGAACACTCGGATCAGGAGGTACCAGGTGCGCACTAGGGAATTTTTCAGGGAGAGGTTTGAAGACTTCCTCAAGACCTTTGCAGCTCAGCCCCAAAAGATCTGAAAAAACATGCGTCCATGTTCCAGACCCCTGACTTAGGAGGCCTGCTGCATAGCTGGAGTCAATCTTTCAGACCTTTCCTGAAAAGTATTCCCTCTGATACCCCCCGTTTTTTTTTTATCCTTGTTCCACAGCACACTGACGTAAAGAACGAGAGCAGCTAGAGAAGGAAGACAATCTTGTGAAAAGACTGAGCCCTTCAAATTGAGGAATGAAATCTGTGAATAAAAACAGAGGACGTGAATGCATGAAATTTAGACAGTAATCCTTTTGAACGATGAAAGATGGGGCTCTATGAAACAAGGACACTATAAGCTACAGAGCAGGACAGTGATCCCTTGCAGGACTAAGGCATTACATTCTTTGAGAATAGAGGACACTACATTTTTTAAGGAAATACTGAAATTATGAAAGCACATAAACCCTCTGGAAGAGCAGGAGAATATGAAAGTTAGACACACAATTCTACACACAAGGAAGGAACTAACTCCTCCAAAGAAAGGTCGATAAACATTATGTAGGAAGAAGACATCAAGCCCTATGAAACGACAGTAACGCAAGGGGGAGACAAGCTCATTGAAAAAACTGCACGCTTAACTCTTTGGAAAGAGGACATTCAACCCTGTGAAAGAGGACAGTAAACTGTATGAAAGCAAACCACCCTGTGAAAAGAGCACACTGTATATACAATGACAAAGATATCAAATTCTAAGAAAACAAAATGTTCAAACCTGTAATCTAAGGTACAAACCTTATAGAAGCATTCTAATGCTATTAGCGTGTCAGATTTTCAATGGGTTATCAGATACTCAGAAGGTACCAGCGCGCACTGGAAAAACAGTATCAGGAAGAGGATCAAAGACTTCCTCAGCAGCTTGTCTTTAGAGGGTTCGGCGTGGGTTTCTTTTTTTAATGCTTGTTCCAGAGGATACTGATATAAAAAAAAAAAAAACGAGCCACGTCGATCTTTAATGTGGGAAAGAAAAGGACATTATGTCTTTGGAAAGAGGAAGAAAAGCACTACGACTGAAAACACAAACTTCAGAATTATAAAACTATGAAGACAACTTTAAATGATGAAAAAAATGGTACGTTCATTAAAAAAAAATTAAATCCTTTGAAAAAAACACCAACCTCAACAGAACAAGAAATCACGACACTAACCGAGTGGGAAAATGCTAAGCTGTGATACATGAGACAATACTGGAAGGACAGGAGGATGGAGAACATGAAAGAAAAAACATGGAATCTGAAGAACATTGTCATTACTCCCCCTTTCAGTACATAGTCCAGGTTCTCGTGAACTATCTCCGTGATCCGTGGCTGCTGAGGTAGATATCCGTCGTCTCTTGCCGTTGATGGAGCAGACCCTTCTCTCTGTTGATGAAAAATCAAAACCACCCTGGACAGTACGCAGGGGGGGGGGGGGGGTTAGTCAAAACAGACACATCCAATTCAGGCAGTGTAATGTTTCTGAGGCTTTCTCTTCCCATCTGGTAATTTGATCGACATCACGCGATACTGGAGTTGCATGAAAGCTTTCTGCTATCTCCACTGGCACAGCAGTGGCCTTGTAGCGTATTCCTCCCATATTGGCTTTCTGTATGGATTAAGGCAGTGTTTGAGTGTGAGTGCGTACTCTGTGTGTGTGTGTGTGTGTGTGTGTGTGTGTGTGTGTGTGTGTGTGTGTGTGTGTGTGTGTGTGTGTGTGTGCATGCGTGCTCGCACACATACAACAGTATTTTTTTTTGCACAAATCGATTGGTAATACAAGAATGTATTATACAGGTTCCTTTTTTCGATACCCTAGGTATTCATGATTTTTAGATTGGTCGTCAAAGTTAAACTGGGTAGATAAAGAGAGGGTGAATTCATTGGAGATGAGGACATACAATTCGTGATATCAAATGAAGTTCATTCCAGTCGGTTTTTGCATGTCCAAATTTTTAAGCACTGAAGCACGTCTACCCCAAGAATTGTTTTTCTCGCAAAGTTTGTATTCTGTTATCTTTTCAGTGCAAATACATCATATCATTTCCATTAAAACTGGCTGTGCATATGAACTCAGATAAGAAAAACTGTGTAATGTTGCACCTTTACCTTTCAGTTTTGCCGAATCCACGCAGCATTTCACTAATCTACCCGCATGAACTTTTATCCTCCACTGACTGAAGAAGTCCTAAGGGATTTAATGTTTTAAGCTTTAAACAGTGTGTGTGTGTGTGTGTGTGTGTGTGTGTGTGTGTGTGTGTGTGTGTTGTGTGTGCGTGCGTGTGCGTGCGAGTGGAGACAGACAGACAGACAGAGAGAGAGAGAGAGAGAGAGAGAGAGAGAGAGAGAGAGAGAGTTTGTGCGTGTGTATAGATGTGTGTGTGTGTGTGTGTGTGTGTGTGTGTGTGTGTGTGTGTGTGTGTGTGTGTGTGTGTGTGTGTGTGCATTTGTGCGAATATTTGGGCGTGTGTGTATGGGCGTGTGTAAAAATTGTGTTGGGGGGGATAAGGTAGGTAAGGTAATGTTGCTTATAGCCCAGTCGACCGCAAAGGGCGATATCAGGGTTGTCACCACGTTAAAATCAGCTCACAAGTCATCCAAAAAAAAAAAAACTTTCACACATCTCTTAAAAAAAAATACATCTTGTAAAAACGCGCCAGAAACTTCGTTAAAAATCTTTCTTCCATACAATCTTAAATCCGATGGAAAGTGTTAATCTCTCTCAGAAACTCGGAGATCACCTCAGGTGGACATCTCTGAACAGGGTTTTCATGGACTCTGCTGTAAAGTGTTTACGTCTTACATCGTGCAAGTCCCAACAATCTAAAAGAATACGTTTCACTGTGAACGGATCATGACATGGAATACACCACGGAGCTTCTTCACCTTTTAAACGATAAGAATGGGTATAAAAGGAGTGGCCTGTGTGTAAGTGGCACAGGACAATTTCTTCTTTACGGCCGCCTCTGGAACATGGTAATAACTCGTTGAGGTTTGGACGGAAGCGTGTGTGCGCGCGCGCTTGCGGTGTGTGTGTGTGTGTGTGTGTGTGTGTGTGTGTGTGTGTGTGTGCGCGCGCGCGCGCATGCATGAGCACACACCTGGTGCATGTGTTTGCCTAAATGCGTGTACTTTTGTGCGTGCGAGTGTGTGCGCGTCAACAAGTATGTTCTAGTGTGTGTGCGTGTGTGTGCGCGCGCGTACGCACACCGACTGGCTGGTTAGTTCGTTTTTCTGTCTGTTCCTCCATGCAGACGATTTTAAATCTCAAATAATTTGGGCGATCAGTCAATGACAGTTTATAGAATAAGCCAAAACAGATAGCTGTCTGCTGTTGTAGCTAGCTATAATTTGTTTTACATAATTTACGAACCCCATCATTTTTCTGCGCATTCATGTAACAGAGAATACCGTTATACTTCTACTGCGTTTTGACTATTAGCTAAACTTCTGTTTAGTAACGTATTAATTTGACTTGTTCCCTCTCAAAGCTGAAAGATGACATTTGTGAATGCGTTTTACCTGCACACATGCGTAGAACGCTGTCGTCTTGTTCCTTGTGTGGCAGTGTCATCTTGTTCTTGGCGTGACAGGCTCTTCTGCTGACTTGTTCCCGGTTGACAGGCTCGTCTGTCGACATCTCTGATCGTGGCTGGCTGGCTCTTCTGCCGACACCTTATTCTGGCCGACAATGGCGCACCACGGCCCTTCATAAAAGAAGGCAAACTATAGGAAGAGAGATTATTATAAACCATATGACCGAAGCCTTAGCACTAGGAAAGAAAATCACATAAAGAGAGGACCGTCATTTTGAAAGATTATGTCAATTAATACAAGAGGGATACACCAACCCCCATAAGATAAGAGGAGACTAAATCTTATGAAAAAAATGACAAAGCCCTATGGAAGAAAAATGCTAAAACTTATGTAAACGTGACAGTAAACCTTCAAAATGGGGCCAGTAATCTCTTACAGGAGAAGACTATTCCATATTCAAAAGAGGACTCTAATCCTATTAAAAGTAAGGGACTCCAGTGAAAAAAGACTCGAGCAATACTAAAGATTATCAAACCCTGTGGAAAAACAGACATTCCATACAAAAGTTGACAATGGTCAGAAATGAGGACACTATTTACTATGAAAGGAGGACGCTAAACAACGAGGAAAGAGGGCAGCAAAGCTTGTGAAAAGAGGAAACTAAACCTCTGGAAGGATGTCACAGCCACCTAAAGAGACTCTCAACCCTAAGAGGACACTTCGCGAGACAGATCAAACTAGATTCTATGAAGGAAGACCAGTACAATTTATCACATTCTCCATATTTTACTGTCATTACTATATCATGTGTCCTGTTGATCAAAGGACACTCGGATCAGGAGGTTACCAGATGCGCACTAGGGAATATTTCAGGAACAGGTTTAAAGACTTCAAGATCTTTGCAGCTCAGCCCCATAAGGTCTAAAAACATGCGTCCATGTTCCAGATCTCTTACTTAGGAGACCTGCTACATTGCTGGAGTCAGTCTTTCATACCTTTCCAGAAAAGTATTCCCTCTAGTACCCCCTGTTTTTTTGTATCCTTGTTCCACAGCACACTGACGTAGGAAACTGAAGCCGTTACAGAAAGAACCCTTCCAATCTTATGAAAACAAGATGGAGCCCTGCAGAGACAGAAATCAACTCTGTTGAAAAAAAGAAAACGGCGGACAAGAAAGCATGCAATGAAGACAGTAATCCTTTTGAACGATGGCGATACCAACCCCATGAAAGGAAGAAATTAGGCTCTATGTAATGAGGACATTACAGGCTATAGAGGGCATTGATTCGTTATAGGACTGCGGCACTAAATCCTTTGAGAAGGGAATATGCTACATTTGTGAAGGAAATACTAAAACTATAAAAGCACATAAAACCCTGTAGAAGAAGAGGACGATATGGAAGGAAGACGCGCAATTCTACGGAAGGAGGATACTAAATCAAGTAAAAGGAGAAAGTTAAATATTATTTTGGAGGAAGATTAAGCCGTATTAAAGGACAGTAACGCAAGGCGGAGAAAATCCATTGAAAGAGTAGACGCTGAACTCTTTAGAGAGAGGACACCAAACCCTCTAAAGACAGGACAGTAAATTTTATGAAATTAAACAACCCCATGAAAGGAGCACACTTTATTTAAAATGACAAGGATATCAAATTCTAAGAAAACAAAATGCTCAACCACGTAAACTAAGGGTATCCAACTATTAAGAATTCTGATGTTGACTATTGCAGTGTCAGACTTTCAATGGATTATAGGATACTCAGATCACAAGTTGCCAACGTACACAAGAAAAACATTCCGGAGGAGGTTCAAATGCTTCCTCAGAAGCTGGGCGTCTAAGGGATTGGAGCCCCCCGGATACCGATACACAAAAACGAGCCATATTTATCAGACAAGAGGATTCTTTAGCCTGGAAAGAAAGGGACATTATGTCCTTAGAAAGAGGAAGAAAAGCACTACGTATGAAAGCACAAACTTGAGAATGAGACAAACAGCCAACGAAAGGGACAATGACCCTGGAAGAGATGACACAAAGTCCCATGTATGACGTTAACAGTACATCCTAAAGGAAAATGATGTGTTCATTAAAAAAAAAGAAATCCTTTGAAGACACCAAACTCAACAGAAGAACAGAAACTAAGACACTAACCCAGTGGCAAAAATGTCAAGCTGCGATACATGACGGACAATACATAAAAGACAGGAGGATGCACAACGAAAATGAAAAAATATGGAATCTGAAGACCACTGTCATTACTCCCCTTTTAATCACATGTCCCAATTTCTCTTTACCCATCTCCGTTTTCTCTGGCTGCTGAGGTCGATTTTCGCGATCTCAAGCCGTTGATGGAGCAGATCTTTCTCTGTTGATGAGAAATCAAGACCGCCTTTAATAATTGAACTGTTTGAGGGGAAAAAAAATCAGAACTGACACACCCAATTCAGCACAGGCAGTTTAACGTTTTGGGGGGTTCTCTTTCCATCTCATAATTTGATTTACATCACGCAATATGGGAGCTGCATGACAGGTTTCTCCTGTCCCCATTGGCACAACAGTGGCTCTGTAATGCATTTTTACCGGCACTGACTTTCTCTATGGTTTTTCAGACAGAGCGAGTGTGAACGCATACTGTACAAGTGAGTGAGTGAATAAGTGACAGAGACAGAGACAGAGAGAGAGAGAGCGAGAGAGAGAGAGAGAGAGAGAGTGTGTGTGTGTGTGTGTGTGTGCGCGCACACACACACACACACACAAAACAGTACATTTTTCACAGAAATTCCAAAACAATTTGTAATACAAGAATGTATGACATAGGTTCCTCATTTCAGTATCCCAGCTATTCATGAAATTCAGATGAGTTGTGAAAGTTAAACCGGATACAGAAAGGGAAGACTAGTTCATTGGGGACCAAGACATATAACTCTTGTGATGTAACTCGATGATGAATTCCATTTGGTTTTGTATGTCCAAACTGTAAAAATATTGAAGCACGTTTACCCAAAGAATGGTTTTTATTGCAAAAATTTCATTCTGTAATCTTCTGAGCGGAAACACGTCTGCTCCATTAAAATTGGCCAACACATGAACTCAGATTTTTTTTTAAAGTGTAATTTTGTCCGTCTGCCGTCGAGTTTTGTCGAAATTTATACAGCATTTCTCTTAATTCTGCACATGAATTTATCTTCAATTGACCGATGAAGTGTTAAGGGATTTAATGCTTTAAGCTTTGAACAATGTGTGTGTGCGCGTGCGCGCGTTTGTGTATGCGCGCACGTGTTCGGGTGCATGTTTAAGTGGGCGAGTTGCTTGCGAATGTACATACGGCGGGCGTTTGAATGTGTGCGCGCGTGCACGTGCGTGTGTACGCTCACGTGTGTCCGTTTATGTGTATCGGAATGAGTACTTATATTTTTATGTTTATGCTTGTCTGTATGATTGCGTGTATGTTTGTGCAAATGTGTGGGCGTGTGTGTATGTGTGTGCGCGCGCGCGCAAATTGACTGGCCGATTTGTTCGTGTTTCTGTCTGTTCCTCTACGCCGACGATTTTAGAATTGAATGAATTTGGGTCATAAATTCAAAGATGATTATGAGAGTGAGTCAAAAAACAGATAGATGTCTGCAGTTGTGGTTGGCTGTAATGTGTTTTACATAATTTACGAATTGAACATTTATGTACATTCATGTAACAGAGAATACAGTTATACCTCTACCCCCATTTTTATCATTAAGATTTATAACGTATTAATTCCACTTTATTTCCTCTCAAAGCTGAATGAAGACGACAGTTTGTGATTGTGTCACACCTGCGTAGAACGCTGTCGTCTTGTTCCTTGTGTGGCAGTCTCATCTTGTTTTTGGCGTGACGGGCTCTTCTGCCGACTTATTCCTGGCTAACAGGCTCTTTTGCAGGCTGACAGTTGACAGTTTCTTCTGCTGACATCTTGTTCCTGGCTGACCACCTCGACCCTTGATAATGACAGTAAACCATAGAAAAAGAGTTTATAAACCATGTGACTGAAGCCTTAGCTCGAGAAAAAAATAATCACATGAAGAGAAGACTGTCATTTTAAAAGACTATTCTGCCAGTAACTACAAGAGGGGGACACTAACCCCTGTAAGATCAGAGGAGAATAAATCTTATGACAGAATGAGACTATAAACCTGATGGACGAAAAATGCTAAAACCTTTGTAAAAGGTGATAGTAAACCGTTCGAAAGGGGGCCGTGCCCCTCTTACAAAAGGAGACTATAGCTTATTCAAACAAAGACCGTAATCCTAATGAAAGTAGGGGACTCCTGTAAAACAAAAAGTATCAACGGATACTTAAGATTAACCCATACGAAAACAAGGCATATTCCATACAAAAACTTGACAATGGTCAGAAAAGAGAATTCTAATTACTATGAAAGGAGGACACTAAACAACAAGGAAAGAGGACAGTAAAGCTTGTGAAAAGAGGAAACTAAACCTCTGGAACGATGACACGAGCCACCTTAAGACACTCTCGACCCTACGAAAAGACACTACACGAGAGGATGCTAAACCTCACGAGATGGGCACACTTACTGACAGATAAAACTAGATTCTATGACTGAAGGCCAGTACAAACTATCACGGGATCCATAATTTTACTGTAATTTCCATATCGTGTATTCTGTAGATCAAAGGACACTCGGATCAGGAGGTACCAGGTGCGCACTAGGGAATATTTCATGAACAGGTTTAAAGACTTCAAGACCTTTGCAGCTCAGCCTCGAGAAATCTGGAAACATGCGTCCATGGTTCCAGATCCCTGACTTGGGAGACCTGCTACATAGCTGGAGTCAATCTTCCATACCTTTCCTGAAAAGTATTCCCTCCGGTACCCCCCTGTTTTTGTATCCTTGTTCCACAGCACACTGACGTAGGAAACTCGAGCAGCTAGAGAGAAAAAAAAACCTCTTTAATCTTGTGAAAAGAAGACTGAGCCCTGCAAAGACAGAAATCAACTTTGTGGAAAAAAAACGTCGGACATGAATGCGAGAAATGAAGATAGTAATTCTTTTTTACAATGAACAGAGATTTGGCTGTATGTAACGATGACACTAAAAACTACAGAAATGAACAGCGATCCGTAAGGCGCTAAATTCTTTGATAGAAGAGGATACTAAATTTGTGAAGGAAATGCTAAAACTTGGAAAGCGCATAAAACCCTGTGTGGTAAAACGGGATGAATGAAAGGAAGACACACAATTCTACGTAAGAAATGAATGAAATCCAGTGAAAGGAGGACGTTAAATCTTATGCTATTTTCATAAAAAAAAAAAAAAAAAAAGATACCCTAGAAGTGCAAGAGATTAAGACACTACCCCAGTAGCACACAACTATGCTGTAGTGTATGATACAATACTGGAAGTACGGAAGGACGGAGAACATGAAAGAAAAGATATGGAATCTGAAGAACATCACTGTCACTACTCCCCTTTAAAGTACAAGTCCCAGGTTCTCATGACCAATTTCCGTTTTTTTCTGTGGCTGCGGAGGTAGATTTCCGTTGTCATTGGTCGTTGACGGAGAGCACATCCTCATCTCTGTCGATGTAAAATCAAGACCACTTATAAATAACTGGACTGTACACAGGGGGGGGGGGGGGGGGGGGGGGGGGGGGGGAAGGGGTCAAAACCAAGACATCCAATTCAGCAAAAAAAAAAAAAGGGGGGGGGGTGTCAAAACCAAGGCATCCAATTCAGCAAAGGCACTTTAACGTTTTTGAGACATTCTCTTGCCATCTGCTAATTTGATTTACATCATGTGATATGGGAGTTGCATGAAAGCTTTCTGCTATCCCCGTTGGCACAGCTGTGGCTCTGTATTGCATTCCTCCCACATCGACTTTCTGTGTGGATCGAGACAGTGTTCTAGTTTGAACACATACTGTAGACGATTCGTAATATCCTGCTCAAAACAAATGAAAGGCCACTACCACTTTTTAGGGTACCTTGTTTGACTTTATTTTTTCCAATAACACGGCACTGCACCCACCCAAACTTACTGAATTTGGTTGCATGCCTGATCAGTCAACTTGAATTTGATCAGAAATCAACTCAGTCTGTGTCATGCACATCACAGCGGTGAACTGAAATGTGCACATACTGCACGAAAAAAAGGGTGCAAATCAAACAGGCCTGTGCAACAGAGCACATCTGAACTGCAGGAATACTGCAATGCACGTGCAACCTATGTCTTATCTGAACACAGGTCAGCCAGTTTTTGAGAGACTGGTGGGCATTTATGCCTGTGTTTACGGCACTTTTGCTACCATGCCTCGGAGACAATGACCGAGTCAGGATGACCAAGGGCGGGCAATTGCGTGGCTTCAGGAGGGCGTGGGGGTGCGAGAGGTTGGTCGTCGACTGTCAGTCGCCCATTCAGTCATTCAGACTTTGAGAGACCGCCTCAACCTGACAGGAAGTGTTGCTGAGCGAAGACGTCCAGGACGCCCAAGGTCCACCTCCAGGCAGCAGGACAGGTTTGTTGTCCTGTCAGCTCTGAGGCAGAGAACGGCCACTTCCGACACTCAGGGGGCAGCTGCAAGCAGCCGGCAATGTCACCGTCAGTGACCAGACCATTCGGAACAGGTTGAGAGAGGCACACCTGCGCTCAAGACGACCAGCCGTCCGTCCTGTCCTGACACCAGCTCACCGTGCTGCTCGTTTAGCTTGGGCCCAGCGTCACTTAGCATGGACCAGAGATCAGTGGGCAAGAGTATTGTTTACTGACGAGTCCCGCTTTGCCTTATTTCATGACGGCAGGAACCGCGTCTGGCGGCGGCAAGGAGAACGCTATCACGATGGTCTCGTGAGCGAGCGTGATCGCTATGGTGGTGGATCCATAATGGTGTGGGGAGGGATGGATGGCACGGAACTACAGAACCCCCCTGCACATGGTGCAAGGCGACCTCAACGGTGTGGGCTACAGGGATGGCATCCTGCAGCCCCTTGTGCTGCCAGCGCTGCAAGCTATTGGACCAGGCGCGGTACTTCAAGACAACGCCAGACCTCACAGGGCTCGAGTCGTCAACAACTTTCTTCAGCAGTAACACGTGATCCACATGGACTGGCCAGCCTGCTCACCGGACCTTAATCCAATCGAGCACCTATGGGACATGCTGGGCCGGCGACTTCGAAGCAATCACCCCCCGCCAGTTGACCTCAACCAGCTGTTCCAGTTCCTTGAGCAGGAGTGGCAGGCAATACCCTAGATGACTCCGACTCAATCCATGAGGCAAAGGTGCATCGCGTCCATCCATGCAAATGGCGGACACACGCGTTACTGTGTTTTTGTGTATCTCTGGCGTTCTGACTTGAAAAGATGGGTAGTGGACTTGAAAGTGACAAAACATGCTGTTCAAATCATTTTTTTCATTAATCTGTGTCATTTGTGTTTTGATTAATGGCTAAAGAAAAGTTCGAAAGCATTGTTTTGGGTTGTTTCCGTTCTGTTGTGAAATAGCGAGACAATTTCCAAGTGGCCTTTCAATTGTTTTGAGCAGTATACAAGAATCTATGACACTGGTTCCTGATTTCAATATACTAGCTATTCCTGAAATTCATATTAGTTGTGACCATTGAACTGGGTACAGAAAGGGAGGGTAAATTTACTGGAGACTAGAGCATTTAACTCTCGTGATGAAAAATGCACTCGGTGATGAATTTCACTTGGTTTTTTCATGTCCAAACTCTAAAATATTGAAGCACGTTTTTCCTTAAGATTTTTTTTTCTCGCTAACTCGGAAGTGTTTTGTTCTGTTGTCTTCTGAGTGCAAACACGTCTGTTCTATCAAAAATGGCTGAACATATGAACTCAGATAAAAAAAAAAAAACTGTGTAAGTTTTCCGTCTGCCGTTTAGTTTTGTCTTAATCCATGCAGCATTTCTCTGATTTGCGCATATGAAATTACCTTCCATTGCCCGATCAAGTTTGATTGGATTTAATGCTTTATCCTTTGGAGTGTGTGTGTGTGTGTGTTTGTGCGTGTGTGTGTGTTTGTGTGTGTACACGTGCTGGCTGGGTCGTTTTTTCTGTCTGTTCCTCCCCGCTGATGAACTTAGAACGGAATTAATTTGGGCAATAACGGTTTACAGAATAAGCCAAGATAGATAGGTGTCCGCCATTGGGGTAAAACCACAATCTGTTTTAAATAATTTACGAATCTAGCATCATTTCTGTGCATTCACATAACCGAAAATACTGTTCAAACCTCTATTCCATTTTTGTTATAAACAAATTAATCTTTGATTTTATAACGCGTAATTCGACCTGTTATTTACTTTCAAAGCTGAAAGACGACAGTTTGTGAATGTGTCTTACCTGTACACGTGTGTAGAACGCCGTCATCGCGTGCCTTCTGTGGCAACATCATCTTGTTCCTGGCGTGACAGGCTCATCTGCTGACTTGTTCCTAACTGACAGGCTCTTCTGTAGACATCTTTTTCCTAGCTGACAATCTCTTCTGCTGTCATCTTGTTCCTGGCTTGACAGTATCGTCTGCTGTAATCTTGTTCCTGGCGTGACAGTATCGTCTTCTGTAATCTTGTTCCTGGCTTGACAGTATCATCTGCTGTAATCTTGTTCCTGGCGTGACAGTATCGTCTGCTGTAATCTTGTGCCTGGCGTGACAGTATCGTCTGCTGTAATCTTGTTCCTGGCGTGACAGCATCTTCTCCTGTCACCTTGTGCCTGGCGTGACAGTATCTTCTCTCTGTCACCTTGTGCCTGGCGTGACAGTATCTTCTCCTGTCACCTTGTGCCTGGCGTGACAGTATCTTCTCCTGTCACCTTGTGCCTGGCGTGACAGTCTTCTCCTGTCACCTTGTGCCTGGCGTGACAGTATCTTCTGCTGTCATCTTGTTACTGGCGTGACGGTCTCTTCTGCTGACATCTTGTCCCTGGCTCGACAGTCTTCTGCTGTCATCTTGTTCCTCGTGGCGATCTCCATGGCTGCCGTATACTTTGCTTCATGGTGCTCTAGATTTTAGGTTTCGTCCCTCTTCCCTGTTGTCTTCTCTCTCCCACCAGGTTGTCTCCAGCCCCGTGGGTCCACGACTCCTATTTACACGCAGACAAATCAATGTTTAAATGAAGCCACGACAAGTCATACAGAAGTACAAACACAAAAAAACAATAACATGAAATATGGGTCTCTTTTAAGGTAATAAAGACACTTAAGTTCCAGAATTTTGTTTTTCTAACTAAATTACCGGTATTTTTTTCTTCATGAAAGAAATACCCAATTTTCTATTTTCTCTTTATAAATGTTTAAGGCGTTTTACCCACAGCTTTTAAAAATCAGGCCAATATTTCTTACACGTCCTTTTGTCTCATTTTTTATATTACCATTAAATAGAACAGAAAAAAAATCGACTTGCGTTACTTACAATTTGAACAGAGGATCGTGGTCAACATGCCTGGCCACGGCACATGCTTGATCACAGGCTTCCAACACCTGTCCCTGACAACGTGGGTCCTTGGCATCTCTTTACGGAGGCCAGCTGCTCCTGAGGTCATGCACGCATTTATTCCTTGCACAAACGACTGGCCAAAAAGCATGACACACCGGTGTCTAGGTTCATCACGATGTTAGCCCAGGTTACGACCTCAGTATTTTCCTGTCTATCTTTTACACTTGATCTGATCCATATCCATCGAGGATCCAACCTTGGAAACGAAAAGGAACACAGACATACGTTATCACTTTCAAATGCATCGCCTCAACGAAACGTCAAGCTCTGAGATATCTATCCTCGGGGAACTATCATGTTTGAAAATGGGCCAAAAAGGCACAGTTCTCGTTCAAATGACTGTATTCTTCTGACATATGTGGAGCCTGGTGCCCAGCTCGCTGAGATCGGTGTATCGTATCAATGCTCTTGCCCCTCAATCTGTTATGAAAAGATGAATATCTTGTTAACCGCCTCCATGATGCTCAGAAACTCCTGCAACGGCATCCATCAATGAACACAACTGAGGACGGCCACAACTCTGGGCAACCACACATAGAATCGCGTTCATTAACAAATCACAAGGAAAAGGCGGTCCTGTCTAGAATGAATGGCAATGGTCATTTCAGAGATTAAAAAGATATACGTAAATACACAAACATACTTGTTTCAAATCAGGCCTTTAGGCTTTCCAAGCTCAAACTGAAAAACACAGGGGCGGTGTTGGCGGATCTCTATGGATGTGAAATCTGAGAGTGGCAGCAAGCACACCGCAGACAAGGCAATGCCACAGAATGTAGAATGCCCTTCATGAGCTACACAATCTGACTGCCATGTCAGACTTTCTGTACAACAAGGGATACCCGAGGGTACCAGGCGATCGCAAGTTAACACTTCATGAATAGATCCGTCAAGAAGCATTTTCTCTGGTACCACACAATGTGCACCTTTGTTACACAGATATCCGACACTGGAAACCAGAGCAGCCATGTGTCAGGCGGGAAGGCCAGAAGGCCTGTGCTCCATGCTTCACAGTTCCACTACCAGCAATATCATGAGTGGGAGTAACAAATATTTGTAATACTGAAAAGTTTGCGGCCGGGGTCCAGGGGCCGCTTAAGACCCCTGTGTTGGGTGCTGGGTAACGCCCTGCCAGGGAAATCCGTATAATACGGAACTACTCCCACCCATGCAATATGGAGCCTGACAACCACTAACAAGCAGCGCGTTGTCAAGCCGACTTCGCCACACAACAAATGGCATGGAAAAACCATGCAGGTCCATCCAGACCGCTTGACGTGTGTACTTCAGAGACACGTCTATCTACACGTCTCTGACCACACTAAACTCAGAATTCCACATCCATAGAAAAGGTCAACATCACATCGTCCTGCATGTCTTCCAGCCTTGCCAGGAATTACAGGATGCTTTCTTCTAGAATACAATAAAATTACAGGTGAAAAACGTTTGACCAGTATCGCCACTCCAGACAAGACCTCCTGCCCTAACAACTACGCATAAAATGACAAACCGCTCGAGCACAGAGCTTCTGAACACCCTCTGTTGTGTCCCCCACAGACAGACAAAATGAAAGAAGGCACCGCACACAATGATTCGTGCTCACAGAAGAGACTCACCATTCCATGACGGACTGCGCGAAACCTGCATAAAAATTCAGAGAGATCTCGGCGAAAAGTGCTAGCGACCAACTGAAAACCAGTCTCCTCACATACCTAAGAATACGGCCAATACCAGAGACCCCCTCTCAATAGTTTTCGTACAGACCCCAGCATCAGCACCAGGCGAGGCAAGCGACAGATAAACTTGTCAGGTCTGAACGCCCAGACACACATCTCTGCTCAAATCCCCAACGGACAGAGCCAGAAACGTACGAAGGCAATGTAGAAAAAAATGCTAAGGCTTTCAAGCAGTCGCAAAACTTAGCTTGTGATATGTGATTAAATCACTCAAAAAAAGTACCTGTCGGTCTATCAGACTGACTGGCCATGCGTTTGGAAGGAACAAATGACGTGATGACTTCACAGAACTGTTGAGGCACCCAGAACTGTGGCGCTGTAATCAAATGGGAACATGTACGTTAGTCATCGATGAAGTCCATATTGAGCACAGTAATCACGTTTGGCATTTGACACACACAAGTGATATGTATGTATATCGATACATGTATATATCTCTGTGTGCGTGTGCGCGCGCGCGTGTATGTACACACACACACACACACACATATATATATATATATATATATATATATATATATATATATATATCATACATACAGAGACACATAGATACCGACGGGAGGGCAGAGAGAGAGAGAGAGAGAGAGAGGGGGGGGGGAGTAGTAGTAGTAGTAGCAGCAGCAGCAGTAAGTAGTAGTCGTGGTGGTAACAGCTGTAATTGTAGTGATAGTATTCATGATTGTACACCGAAAAACAAAAGAATAAAAGGGTCATAATAGGCTTGAAGGCAATCCAGTACTCGTGTAAATCACACAGTCATATTACACTCACTCTCTCTCTCTCTCTCTCTCACACACACACACACACCTACTTAATTACGCATGCGCGCGCGTGCACACACCTTATGTACTTATATAGGGAATGTTTTTGAAGGGACAAAATGTAGGCCTAAAACGTTACAAAGTACTAAAACTAAAGATTAAGCAGAAAACATACGCGCGCGCAGAGAGAGGGAGGGAGGGAGAGAGAGAGAGAGAGAGAGAGAGAGAGAGAGAGAGAGAGAGATAGAAGGGGGGAGGGGGGCACGCGCGCAGCTTGTCCACGCGTGTGCATATACCCGTGCATTATTTAACTCGGCAGGCAATTTGTTCAAGGTGAAGGATAGCTGAGTAGGTGATGTGCTCGAGAAATGTGAAAGAAACATTCCTCAAATATTTCTAATTTAAAAAATGGATATTTCGAATAGATGAAGGGGGGGTGGGGGTGGGGGGGGGGGGGGGGGGGGGGGGGGGGGGGGGGGGGGGGGGGGGGGGTACAAGAAAGAAATCTTGGGTTACATGTCGAATTTGGCTTCCTAATGATTACATGGGTTCCTTTAATAACGACACAGTCCGGTGCCGATGCTGTTAGTGCAGTAATGTAGCATAACGCTTCTGTGACGTAGACTGATTCAACGCGAGTCCGGTCCTGTCTTGGTGTAAACTGGCCTTGATAATGACTGTCCTGCGGCAACACAAAATAAATCTGTACGGATTCTGTCCAGCGTTATAGTGAAATATACTAGTCTTGTGTTGGCTCAGACCGGTCTAGTGATAACATAGACTAGTCTTCATGGCGACGATCCCTGCAGCAGATTTAGTCGTTCATACATCTACATATTCTAAACGATGCTGTTCCCTTAAAATGTCGTCTGGCTTAGTTTCTTCGAAAAAATTCTCAATCCTTCAAGCATTTCCTGGGCAGCATATAGTCTCCGTTGGTTCCTGTCCAAAGACGAGCTTGTGTGGCGTGTTGCCTGCAGTTTCTGATGTCGAGGTGTGAATGGAGTAAATAGTACGCTTAAATCGTGAGTCCCAAGTTCTCACTTTCTCCATCGTGTATTCTATTACTGGTTGGCCGATTACATGCTCTATAGCCACATCAAAATTGCATTCGGAATAAAGATGTCCGTCATGCACACTAGGGCAGACTGCTCGTGATAACCGAGGCAGACGAGTACAACTCGGTGGAGCTTTTCCTTGCTTAAATCGTCCTCAGCCGTTACCGTGAATAAACTTTCACACACACACGCACGCACGAGCGCGCAACAGTGACATTCGATTTAAAGGCGTTGGGTAACTGACAATTTTCACGACGAATAGCGTACTTGCGACGAGAAGTTCTCTCACACACACCCCACACACACCAGTTACGCTACGTCTGAAAGACGTCGGAGCAACTGACATTTGTCCGGGTGCAAATCAAAATAGTCATTCTCACCGGTGCATTTCAGAACTGCACTGGTGCAATAGTGGCCCGTTCCTGGGCATCCCGGTGCAACTGGCAATGTCATTGTGTCACTGTGAAGAACAGTTAAGACGCCGAACACTAGACACTGATTAGCATTTAGTTTTGATAAATAGTCTTGAATTATTTTCCTGAGTGGAAAGCGGAGGGAAGCTAATGAAATGAAATCTTTCGTTGTTTCAAGAGCACTGAATCCTCTACAAAATAAACGTACGATTTGGCAAAATCTAATTTACTGAACTTTTTTTTTTTTTTTACGAAAGCTATCTTTCTTTCGGGGCGCGGCGGGGTACCCCTACATATTAAGTTTCCGGAAAACAGGGAGACGTTATGAACCGTATACGGTTTGGTTATGCACTGTCTACATCGGCAGCTAACACAAATACATTTACTCACCGGCCAAGTCCTTGCTTTCCAACATGGCGTGAAGGCGCACCCCAGCACGTTTGAACTGGAGGGGATAGGCCTAACGCGTTCACACACAACGCTCATTGGACGCCGGGAAACCACGTGATACCCCACAAACTTGCAAAGCGTTATTTCACGTGCGTGTCGTGCCAGAGATTCAAAGTCCCTTTTGGCAAGTTCACTGACACACACGTTCACTCCCTCTCTCTCTCCGTCTGCCCTCCACCCTCCCCCCTCTTATGTCGAGAGTTGTCTTTCTTGAATAAATTAAGTAACCATCTCTCTCTCTCTCTCTCTCTCTCTCTCTAAGGAAACGTCTCTCGTTTTGTGGCTCTGTCTATTTCTTTCCTCCGGCCAATTTCTCTCTAAGGACTCTCTCTCTCCCCTCTCTCTCTCTCTCTCTCTCTCTCTCTCTCTCTCTCTCTCTCTCTCTCTCTCTCTCCAGACGTGTTCTTTAGGAAGCGTCAATTCTAACAAATCCCTCTGTGTGTGTGTGTGTGTGTGTGTGTGTGTGTGTGTGTGTGTGTGTGTGTGTGTGTGTGTGTGTCTCGTGAGAGAGACAGAGCGAGAGAGGATTGAGGGGCGGACCCTGGGGAGAAATGGAGAGGTGATATGCCACTAGGGCTTGCTATATCTTTTGCACACAATTATCGTGAATAATTTCTTTTTTCTTCAATGATTTTTTTTCTCTCCTGCTTCCAAATATCTTACATATCTGTGGCTGTAATCTATATCTCTGCCCAAGGTCTCCGTCGAGCATAATTCCCTGTTGCGTTTACCTGTGGCGGTTGATGGTGATAGATGTCTGCCCTTTATGGTCTCGCATGTTGTACAGATAGCTTTTTATATCCATGAGTTAGTCAAAATATACAAGTTCTTCCATGTGAGATGAAAACCTTTACTTCTTTGTCTCCTGTGTTGCGTCAACCGATGCCAATTTCTGCAAGGATCAAATCACTAAGCGAAGTTGCGGACCATACAGCATTGTCCGGTTTTGGGGTTTGGCAGAAATATTGCTTCACGAAGATGTGAGAGGACAGAGAGAGAATGGAATATAACTGCAGACAGCCTGGCCACACAATAATTCAGGAACTAAGGATGTGTGTACATAACGCTGCCATCTGGTAGCAGTCTTCTCAGCGCGCCTAGCATTGTACCGATTCCTATTAACAGTACATAAAAATTCGAGAAAAAAATATCTATATTGATGCTAGAAAAGCGTACGTTTTTTATCTTCCAAAACAGCATGTTTGTTGTAAACGTTTTAAGCAGCCTTACTGAAAGAAATACAGACGTAGAAGTTTATTCATGGAGATCAAAACCTTTAAAAGGAGGTAGATGACTATTCAAAGCACAATTCATTAGAGTAGAACTAGCTTCACGCATCATGTAGGCTACAATCTTGACACCTTACTTCGCATTTAAAATTCTTTACATAAATACAACGGCATGAAATCCTGAAGCATAGATTCAAAGAGTTCTCGTTATATCTTGTTATCTTTTTTAAGAAATGGTTTCAGTTTTTAAACATGTTACCATGCTTCCTTCATATTTTATTCTTCTATCCTTTGCTGGATGCTGTGAGGTGCCGTTATATTCTGTTCTGAGCCCTTTGTAGTGATAATACTCTGGGGTGACCCTTTGGAACTCCTTACCAAAAGTACATCAAGGATATAATAGTAGTTTTAGTTTCAGGCACTAAAAACTGCAAAATTATACTACATATTAGATGTCATGTTGTCGTTTTCCCGTGCCCAGTGATCTGGAAGAACAAACGAACCATGCATTGTGACCTAATTATTTATCTTAAACGAAAGTGTACCTGTTTTTTCACAGTGGATCGGCTCCTCTCTCCTCTCTCTCTCTCTCTCTCTCTCTCTCTCTCTCTCTCTCCTCTCTCTCTCTCTATCTCTCTCTGTGTGTGTGTGTGTGTGTGTTGCGTGCGTGCGTGCGTGTGTGTGTGTGTGTGTGTGTGTGTGGGTGTGTGTGTGTGTGTGTGTGTGTGTGTGTGTGTGTGTGTGTGTGTGTGCGTGCATGCGTATTTTCCATTATTTGAGTTTGTAGCAGTAGTCTGTTCCATTTGCTACTTTGCAGGTAGACCGGTATTTTTCGCTTCCTTCCTTTGCTTCTGCTATATTGACTTGCGTGTTTTCTATGTGCTTTCTGATAAATTTTGTCTTTTTTTGTCTCCAGGGCTGGGTGGAAAAAAGCATTTCTAATTTGCTTATTCTTTACCGTGGTCAAACAACACTTCGTTCGTTCGTTCGTTCTTCTTCGGCGTTGAGGCATTATTTTGTTATACTTGAGTTTTACCAAAGCCTCTTGAAAAAAAAAAACTGTTCTTGTATTCTTCAGGGCGGATAGCCGAGACGCTTTTACAGGTTACTTGATTGAATATCAGGGGTGGTATTTCTTTCTTTCTTTCTGCGTACGCAGGCTGATACTCCTGCCTGTATAGACAGGCAGTGGGGTTTTGTGTGTATGAAGGTTTTTTTGTTTTTTTTTTCATCCCGCCATTAAGGCAGCCATACTCCAGCTTGGGAGAAGGTGCATGCTTATGTGTAACGTGTCATCCATACCAACGGCCAAACTGGCCTTCTCTTCCAAAGTTGATGATGGGATTTTACGTGTGTGCAAGATGTTGTGCATGCGTTCACACACGGAACCTCAGTTTATAGTCTCATTCGAAGGACTGTATGGGAAATGGAGTCAGGACCAGTGTTAACCCCGTGGGAAAGATCCCCCTGTACCGAAATTCGAACCTGCAACCCCAGGATCACGAGTCCGGCACTC
>JADBJO010012375.1:61029-68529 GCA_016801955.1 Conus betulinus
TGTAGCATAACGCTTCGTGTGACGTAGACTGATTCAACGCGAGTCCGGTCCTGTCTTGGTGTAAAGGCGACGATCCTGCAGCAGATTTAGTCGTTCATACATCTACATATTCTAAACGATGCTGTTCCCTTAAAATGTCGTCTGGCTTAGTTTCTTCGAAAAATTCTCAATCCTTCAAGCATTTCCTGGGCAGCATATAGTCTCCGTTGGTTCCTGTCCAAAGACGAGCTTGTGTGGCGTGTTGCCTGCAGTTTCTGATGTCGAGGTGTGAATGGAGTAAATAGTACGCTTAAATCGTGAGTCCCAAGTTCTCACTTTCTCCCATCGTGTATTCTACTACTGGTTGGCCGATTACATGCTCTATAGCCACATCAAAATTGCATTCGGAATAAAGATGTCCGTCATGCACACTAGGGCAGACTGCTCGTGATAACCGAGGCAGACGAGTACAACTCGGTGGAGCTTTTCCTTGCTTAAATCGTCCTCAGCCGTAACCGTGAATAAACTTTCACACACACACGCACGCACGAGCGCGCAACAGTGACATTCGATTTAAAGGCGTTGGGTAACTGACAATTTTCACGACGAATAGCGTACTTGCGACGAGAAGTTCTCTCACACACACCCACACACACCAGTTACGCTACGTCTGAAAGACGTCGGAGCAACTGACATTTGTCCGGGTGCAAATCAAAATAGTCATTCTCACCGGTGCATTTCAGAACTGCACTGGTGCAATAGTGGCCCGTTCCTGGGCATCCCGGTGCAACTGGCAATGTCAGTGTCACTGTGAAGAACAGTTAAGACGCCGAACACTAGACACTGATTAGCATTTAGTTTTGATAAATAGTCTTGAATTATTTCACTCAGCGGAGGGAAGGTAATGAAATGAAGTCTTTCGTTGTTTCAAGAGCACTGAATCCTCTGCAAAATAAACGTACGATCTGGCAGAATCCAATTACTGAACTTTCTTTTTTTTACGAAGAGCTATCTTTCAAACAGGGGCGCGGCGGGTGTACCCCACATATTAAGTTTCCGGAAAACAGGGAGACGTTATGAACCGTATACGGTTTGGTTATGCACGGTCTACATCGGCAGCTAACACAAATACATTTACTCACCGGCCAAGTCCTTGCTTTCCAACATGGCGTGAAGGCGCACCCCAGCACGTTTGAACTGGAGGGGATAGGCCTAACGCGTTCACACACAACGCTCATTGGACGCCGGGAAACCACGTGATACCCCACAAACTTGCAAAGCGTTATTTCACGTGCGTGTCGTGCCAGAGATTCAAAGTCCCTCTTGGCAAGTTCACTGACACACACGTTCACTCCCTCTCTCTCTCCGTCTGCCCTCCACCCCTCCCCCCTTATGTCGAGAGTTGTCTTTCTTGAATAAATTAAGTAACCATCTCTCTCTCTCTCTCTCTCTCTCTCTCTCTCTCAGGAAACGTCTCTCGTTTTGTGGCTCTGTCTATTTCTTTCCTCCGGCCAATTTCTCTCTCTAAGGAACTCTCTCTCTCTCTCTCTCTCTCTCTCTCTCTCTCTCTCTCTCTCTCTCTCTCTCTCTCTCTCTCCTCTCCAGACGTGTTCTTTAAGGAAGCGTCAATTCTAAATCGTCAAAAAAATCTCTCTCTCTCTCTCTCTCCTCTCCAGACTCTCTCTCTCTCTGTGTGTGTGTGTGTTGTGTGTGTGTGTGTGTGTGTGTGTGTGTGTGTGTGTGTGTGTCGTGAGAGAGACAGAGCGATAGAGGATTGAGGGCGGACCCTGGGGAGAAATGGAGAGGTGATATGCCACTAGGGCTTGCTATATCTTTTGCACACAATTATCGTGAATAATTTCTTTTTTCTTCAATGTTTTTTTTTCTCTCCTGCTTCCAAATATTCTTACATATCTGTGGCTGTAATCTATATCTCTGCCCAAGGTCTCCGTCGAGCATAATTCCCTGTTGTGTTTTACCTGTGGCAGTTGATGGGTGATAGATGTTGCTGCCCTTTATGGTCTCGCATGTTGTACAGATAGCTTTTTATATCCATGAGTTAGTCAAAATATACAAGTTCTTCCATGTGAGATGAAAACCTTTACTTCTTTGTCTCCTGTGTTGCGTCAACCGATGCCAATTTCTGCAAGGATCAAATCACTAAGCGAAATTGCGGACCATACAGCATTGTCCGGTTTTTTGGGTTGGCAAAAATATTGCTTAACGAGGATGTGAGAGGACAGAGAGAGAATGGAATATAACTGCAGACAGCCTGGCCACACAATAATTCAGGAACTAAGGATGTGTGTACATAACGCTGCCATCTGGTAGCAGTCTTCACAGCGCGCCTAGCATTGTACCGATTCCTATTAACAGTGCCTAAAAATTCGATAAAAAATATCTATATTGATGCTAGAAAAGCGAACGTTTTATCTTCCAAAACAGCATGTTTGTTGTAAACGTTTTAAGCAGCCTTACTGAAAGAAATACAGACGTAGAAGTTTATTCATGGAGATCATAACCTTTAAAAGGAGGTAGATGACTATTCAAAGCACAATTCATTAGAGTAGAGCTAGCTTCACGCATCATGTAGGCTACAATCTTGACACACCTTACTTCGCATTTAAAATTCTTTACATAAATACAATGGCATGAAATCCTGAAGCATAGATTCAAAGAGTTCTCGTTATATCTTGTTATCTTTTAAAGAAATGGTTTTCAGTTTTTAAACAACATGTTACCATGCTTCCTTCATATTTTATTCTTCTATCCTTTGCTGGATGCTTTTCTGCCTGAAACTCAACCTGCCACGAACAAACGAGACTAAGGATTGGGAGAAACTGGATGCAAAAATCGTCCAAAGACTCGATGCACTGATAGGGAAAAGCACCCTGAAACACAAACTAGCTACATATGGGGACATTGTGTATGCCACATGTAGAGACGCCTATGGAGCAAAACTACCCAAAGAGAAAACACCTCCAAAGAAATCCAGACGCCAAGAAGAGATGGACAAGATCAGGGTCCAAAAGCACCACTCGACATTCAAGGTCTGGTGTGGCCAACCATCCCTGAGGAACAGTTCAATGACAAGCCTCCAACGTTGGCGGAAATCAAGAAGGTGGTCGACAAAGCCAGAGCCAAATCATCACCAGGGCCAAACGGGAATACCTTACCAGCTGTACAAGAAATGTCCCAAGGTGCTGGAGTGGCTCCACAGGCTGCTGCGATCAGCTTGGAGAAACCAGAAGATCAGCGGCCAGTGGATGACGGCAGATGGTGTGTACATCCCCAAAGAGCAAAACTCAAGTGACATCAGCCAGTTCAGGCCAATATCACTACTGAACGTCGAAGGGAAAATCTTCTTCTCTGTCATGGCAGCAAGGCTGACCAGGTACCTCATGGAAAACAACTACTTGGATGTGTCAGTCCAGAAAGGTGGCATCCCAGGCGTGGCTGGCTGTGTAGAACACGCCACAATGATCTGGGACGCAATCCAAAGAGCAAAAAAAAAAAGAGAGACCCTGGACGTAGTGTGCTTGATCTGGCGAATGCATATGGATCTGTACCCCATGAGATGATACAGTTGGCTCTTGAGATGTACCATGTGTGCCAAAGAACATCCGCGACATGCTCAAGAAGTACTTCAATGGCTTCTCAATGCGGTTCTCTACCAAGGAGTACACAACAGATTGGATCAACTTGGAAGTGGCATTGCAATGGGCTGCGCAATTTCCCCAATACTGTTCGTGTTGGCAATGGAAGTCATCTTGAAAGCAGCAACAAGCAACGCAAGACAAACAGACCTTGGCGATGGATACAAGATGCCCCCTCTCAGGCCTTCATGGATGACACTACAGTGATTTCATCCAGAGAAGACGAGACACGTCATGTGCTGGAGAGGCTGGATGACATAGTTGCCTCATCCAGAATGAAGTTCAAGCCAAAGAAATCACGGAGTCTCTCACTGAGGAAAGGAAAAGTGGCCGAATCTGTGGTCTTCAGTGTTGCCAACCAGGCCATTCCAACAGTTACAGAAGAGCCAGTCAAGAGCCTTGGAAGATGGTATGATGATACGCTGAAAGACACACAAAGAGCAAAAGAAAACAAACAGATGTCGGAAGAAGGCTTGGAGACCATTGACCAGTGTGGGCTCCCTGGCAAATACAAGGTCTGGTGTCTGCAGTTCATGCTGATACCAAAGCTCTATGGCCTCTCTGATGATATACGACATCTGCACCAGCATAGTGGAGGCAATGGAATCCAAAATCAACAAGTTCACAAGGAAATGGCTTGGTGTCCCACCCTGTCTGACTGACATAGCGCTGTACTGTCGCCAAGCAAAGCTGAAACTACCACTGAAATCCATCCTGGAGGAATACAAAGCAGGGAAGATCAGACTTCAAAGCATGCTGGAGGACTCAGGAGACAAGGTGGTAGAAGCAATCAAGCCCCAGCTGAAGACAGGCAGAAAATGGAAAGTTCAAGAGGCGATGGATTCTGCAAAAGAAAGTCTCAAGATCAGAGAAATAACAGGACACACACAGACCAACAGACAAGGACTGGGGTGACCAAAACTGAATGGTGGTCAAAGGCCAAAGGAAAAGCCAAAAGAGACATGATGATTCAGGAGATGAGAAAAGAAGAAGACCAAAAAAAGACTCCAAAAAGCAGTCCAGCAGAGCAGCAGCAAGGGCAATGGACAACGTGGGAGAATGCACTCCAAAGAAGTCTCACTTGGAATGACATTTGGCACATGGCCCCTCTCAGGATCAGCTTCATTCTCAGATCTGCATATGACCTTCTGCCCTCAAAATGCAAACCTGGTGAAGTGGGGGAAAAACAGACGATCCTTCATGCCCCCTCTGCCATGAAAAACAAACAGTGGAGCATGTCCTAAGCTCATGTAAAGTAGCCCTGGCTCAAGGAAGGTACACATGGAGGCACACAACCAAGTGCTCAAAGAGATTGTACAAGTAGTCTGGGCTAGTACCAACACCACAAAAGGGAAAATCAGGACTCCAAAAGCACCCGCAACATTCTTCACGGCAGGAGGCAGCGAATCATGCCAAGAACAACAGTGCCACTCGGAACATGCAGGCAGAGTCTGCTGGACGGGGCAGATGACTGGGAGTGCACTGCAGACCTCCCAGAATGGAAGAGTCACCCAGAGATCATCAGCAAGAGTGGCATGAGACCAGACATAGTAGTCCACTCTCAGTCAACCAAGCAGCTGATCATGATCGAGCTCACGGTGCCATATGAGAACAGAATGGAGGCAGCTCAAATCTACAAGACTGAAAAGTATGCTGATCTGGCAAACAGCCTGAGGAGAGAAGGCTATCAGTCAAAGTCCTCACTGCAGAAATTGGAGCTAGGGGGTTTGTAGGAACGTCTGCATACAGCCTCATGAAACAGCTCTCAGTTGCAGGGAGGGAAAAACCAGAGCCCTGAAAGCAATGGCAGAAGCAGCAGCAGAGAGGTGTTCAAGCTGGATCTGGTCAAGGAGGAACAAAAAAGTGAACTTCATAAGGCTTAACTTTCCTACAAATATCAGGTGTCCCAGTGGCTCAGTGGTTAGTGCGCGAGTCATTAGTGACCCTTTGGAACTCCTTACCAAAAGTACATCAAGGATAAAAGTAGTATTAGTTTCAGGCACTAAAAAACTGCAAATTATACTACATATCAGTGTCATGTTGTCGTTTCCCGTGCCCAATGATCTGGAAGAACAAACGAACCATGCATTGTGACCTAATTTTATATCTTAAACTGTTTTTCTCAGTGGCTCGGCTCCTCTCTCTCTCTTTCCCCCCTCTGTGTGTGTGTGTGTGTGTGTGTGTGTGTGTGTGTGTGTGTGTGTGTGTGTGTGTGCATGCGTATTTGTATTATTTGAGTTTGTAGCAGTAGTCTGTTCCATTTGCTACTTTGCAGGTCGACCGGTATTTCCGCTTCCTTCATTTGCTTCTGCTATATTGACTTGCGTGTGTTTTCTATGTGCTTTCTGATAATTTTTGTCTTTTTTGTCTCCAGGGCTGGGTGGAAAAAGCATTTCTAATTTGCTTATTCTTTACCCTGGTCAAACAACACTTCGTTCGTTCGTCCGTTCTTCTTCGGCCTTGAGGCATTATTTGTTATACTTGAGTTTTTACCAAAGCCTCTTGAAAAAAAAAAAAAAACTTTTCTTGTATTCTTCAGCGCGGATAGCCGAGACGCTTTAAGGTTACTTGATTGAATATCAGGGTGGTATTTCTTTTTTTTTTTCTTTCTTTCTTTTTCTTTCTGCGTACACAGGCTGATACTCCTGCGACACTGCCTGTATAGACAGGCAGTGGAGTTTTGTGTGTGTCAAGGTTTTTTTTTTTTTTTTTTCATCCCGCCATTAAGGCATCCATACTCCAGCTTGGGGGAAGGTGCATGCTATGTGTAACGTGTCATCCATACCAACGGCCAAACTGGCCTTCTCTTCCAAAAGTTGATGATGGGATTTTACGTGTGTGCAAGATGTTGTGCGTGCGTTCACCCACGGAACCTTGGTTTATAGTCTCATTCGAAGGACTGTATGGGAAATGGAGTCAGGACCAATGTTAACTCCGAGGGAAAGATCCCCCTGTACCGAAATTCGAACCTGCAACCCCAGGATCAACTGAGCTATTCCAGCCCCCAATCAAGGTGGTATGATATGATTTGCAGCTGGAGAGAAAGAAATGTAAACACATTCGGAAAATACAGACCAACGAAAAGTACAGGGAAAGGTAACTTTTTCACGTTTCTGTCAAGGTGGTCTATATTTTAAAGAGGAGCATGCTGAGAAACAGGCGCTTGTCCTTTACCTCCCCTTCTGTGACAGTTCCCGAGTTCAATGTGTTCTTTGTCTAAATTGTGTACACCTAGCAAACATTGAGGGGCAGCCTATCTGCTGGCATTTTGTTTTGTTTAGAAGCTGTAAGCTGACCTGGTGACAACCTCTCTTTTTGTACAACAACCCGTTGAGAGAGACGGCGTTGCTCAATTAGCTGGTGAACCGGGCAACCTTACCCTGGACTCCCATGAAGAGACTTAACGGAGTTCATACCTTGCCCATTGCAAGAAGCAGCTCACTACACTGGAGACTTCGAGCGGAGAGAATGTTGGAGAAGGGGTGGGAGAGTGGGAAAGGAGAAAGGAGAGACGGTGGGAGAAGAAGTGATGGGGGGAAGTATTAGTGGGTTGTCGTCCCAAGATCGATAACTCTCTCCTCCTTCCTGTCCTGGTGGCGCTGGACGCAATAATGCACGCCCTTCCGGTTTCATGCCAAGGTATGAGCCCTCCGTTGTGGAATGAACCTAACCCACCAGTGGGACACGTTACTGCAGCAGAAACGACACTGTAGCATAGACAATGATGTTGGTGATGCTGATGGTCAATTACATCGGTGTTACTGATGGAGATGAATATTTCCCAAAGCCCTTGTACACTAAATCAAATATCTTTAATGAGAGCCATGCAGGGTCCACTGAGTCCCCCTCTCCCACCCCCCCACCC
>JADBJO010012375.1:76029-83529 GCA_016801955.1 Conus betulinus
GATTTAGTCTTTAGATCCGATCCACATCACCGATGTGCCACACAATTTGTTGTGTTCTACTACTCCCGGGACACAATCCATCTTTCTGCTGATGTTGGTTGAAAAAAAAAAGAAAAAAGTTCAGCAGATTTAGCAAAATCGTTCTGGTGATCATCTTGCTGTATGGTCTGCTGCGCGGACCCCTGAACCCACTGTTTCATCCACATCCGCAATATGGATCTAAAAAAAAAAAAACACTAATAGCTCCGCCCTTTGCATACATTCCATTTAGACTGCTTAAAAAGAATTCGGTGATTTTCTTGCATACAAAAAATTGTCGTGGAACTTGCTGATTGTTTCTCGTTCCGTGATCTAATCCGGATTCGCATCTCAGATCCTAGCAAAAAATGTTTTTTACAGATTCATCCGTGGACGACATTCAGCTTTTTTTGCCTGGTTTGCTTGAAATTGGTATATGCGTTATCCTGCTGACAGACAGACAGACAGACAAACAACACAACAAAAACCAGCACAGAAACAATCCAGCAGATATCGGTGAAAACGTAACTTCTCTGGGGAATGCAAAAATGAAATTTACCTGACCTTACACAGACATTAGCTTGAATATATTCATACACAATGCACATAATAGACGACGATCCCTGTCTTTCTGAACTTGAAAACAGTATTCAACGAAAGAACGAAAAAACAGACATGAAATGAAAAGGAGAAATAAGATCCTATCAAAGAAACAATACGGAATAAAATCAAAATCCCTCGCCTCTCTCTCTCAGTCTCTGACTCTGGCTCTCTGTCTCTCTTCCTTCTCTCTCTCTCTCTCTCTCTCTCTCTCTCTCTCTCTCTCTCTCTCTCTCTCTCTCTCTCTCTCTCTCTCTCTCTCTCTCACACACACACACACACACACACACACACACACACACACACACACACACACACACACACACACACTCATACACACATACAAAACGCACGCACGCACGAACAAACGCACGTACACACGTGCGCACGCACGCACGCACGCACGCACACACAAAAACACAGATACACACACATCACACGACATACACATATACCCTTATACACTAGCACACATATAGACACGCACTCACTCACACACACACACACACACACACACACACACACACACACACACAACACACACACACACACACGTACGCGCGCGCATTCTCTCTCTCTCTCGCTCTCTCTCTCTCTCTCCTCTCTCTCTCTCTCTCTCTCTCTCTCTCTCTCTCTCTCTCTCTCTCTCTCTCTCTCTCTCGTCTCTCTCTGTGTGTTTGTGGTGTGTGTGTGTGTGTGTGTGTGTGTGTGTGTGTGTGTGTGTGTGTGTGCGTGTGTGTTCTTCTTCTACTTCTTCTTCTTCTGTATTTATGTAGGCGAATTCACAATATACTTCATGAGATCACGCAATGCTTTACTCTTATGACACTGTCTTTTTACCAGCGATCTATAGTTCAGAGAGAGAGAGAGAGAGAGAGGAGAGAGAGAGAGATGAGAGAGAGAGAGAGAGAGAGAGAGAGTAAGAGAGAGAGAGAGAGAGAGAGAGAGAGAGAGAGAGAGAGAGACAGACAGACAGACAGACAGACAGACGGACAGACAGATAGAAAGACAGTCAGGAAGACAGAGATAAAGAGAGATCGAGAGAAACAGTGAGATATAAAGACAGACAGACAGACAAGCAGTCAGAGGGACAGACATACAGTCAAATATACAGACAGACAGAGACCCGGTGAAAGAAAGACAAAGAGGAAGAGAAAGAAAGAGAAACAGTGTGTGTCTGTGTCTGTGTCTGTGTGTGTGCGTGTGTCTGTCTGTCTGTCTGTCTGTTTGTTCCTGTGTGTGTGTCTGTGTGTGAGTGTGTGACAATGTTAAAGAAAATTGCAACGTCATGCGACAAAACAGTTACGTCATATATTATGATGTCAAATATGATCAAAAGCGATTCGTTCGGAAAATGATGAAAGGTTCTAGAAAATTCGCAGGGATTCAAATGTCTTTCTTTATTCCCCTGACTTCCATTTTTATTTCTTGTCTTTTGTCATTTTTTTTCATTCTCTTCCTGCTTTCATTTTTCCCCTAAAATATTTTCTTTCATATTTCCCCTGTACTTTTTTGTCGTTCCCTGCTTCCATTTTTTCAGCACTTAGGTCACAAAAACGGTCAGCACACACACACACACACACACAAACACACACACACACACGCACTCTCTCTCTCTCTCTCTCTCTCTCTCTCTCTCTCTCTGTCTCTGTCTCTGTCTGTCTGTCTGTCTGTCTCTGTGACAAATGTATATGTCATTAACGTGTGTACATCTTTGTCATTTGCCTCACTTCACACACACACACACACACACACACACACACACACACACACACACACACACACACACACACACACACACACAGAAAGAGAGAGAGAGAGAGGGGGGGGGAGGGGGGAGAGGGGGGTTAATCGTCTTGTTGACATCCATCTGTCTGTCGTTCGTCTTGGTCGTCAAATGTCTGTTTCGCGTTGTTATGAAGTTGTTTTCATTCTCATTTGTTTGTTCACATCAATACTGATGTTGTTATGCTGCAAGTGTGTGTGTGTGTGTGTGTGTGTGTGTGTGTGTGTGTGTGTGTGTGTGTGTGTGTGTGTGTGTGTGTGCCCGTGTATGTGTGTGTGGCTGTAAGTGTGTTTTTGTAAATGTGCGTGTCATTGTTATCGTAATTAACGAAATTATCATCAAAAGTATTATCCTTGCTGTTATCGTCTTCATCATTGTCGTCACTGCCATCATTGTCTATCAAAACTAAACCTTGCAAAAATATATCGCAAGTATGCTCGTCATATATCAGACTACATACGGACTTCCTAACAGCACACACACACACACACACACACACACACACACACACACACACACACACACACAGAGAGAGAGAGAGAGAGAGGAGAGGGAGAGAGAGAGAGAGAGGAGAGAGAGAGAGAGAGAGGAGAGAGAGAGAGAGAGAGAGAGAGAGGGTAGGGGTGAGGTGGGTAAAAGATTGGAAGATTTAAAAAACAAAACTGCTCCAAAAAGTCCAAGACAGTGTTCTAAGTCCTCCATTTATTTTTCATTTCTCCCAAACATGGACATACCACTCCTCTTTGGGATCATCTGCTTTGGCTTCCTGTTCAGTCCAGGGTTTTCTACAAACTTTCTTCTCTCTTCTGCTTCTCTTCTCTTCCTGGCCCTGACACAGAATAGCTGTCTGGTATACTCTTCCTCTATTTCCCTTCACGTCAACTCCGTTCTTCTCCATTTCCGTCTGTCTCAACAGAATCCTGTCGCCACCATTCTCTTTCCAGTCAGGGGCCAGCAGTGTGGAATGCACTTCATTCAGTCATAGACACTGCAGATCCATGAATTTCTTTCAAAATTTCCACAAGACCTATTTGTGTAGAAAGTGTTGAACTCTTCTTTTTACCTATGCTTTCAAGCCACTCTGAATTATGCTGTAAATGCGCTTGGTGCTGGTAAAGCTTCGTCTGTGAATGTGGGGGTGTGGGGGGAGGGTGGGAGGCAGAGGTGGGATTCGGCGGGTTGGGGGAGTGTCAGGAGGAGGCGAAGAAGTGTGTGGGGGGGGGGGGGGGGGGGGGGGGGGGAGGGGAGAATGAGAGATGGGAGAATGAGAGATGGGGTGGAGTGAGTTTGTAGATTTGTGTGTGTGTGTGTGTGTGTGTGGGTGTGTGTGTGTGTGTGTGTGTATGTGTGTGAGGAGAGAGAGAGAGAGAGAGAGAGAGAGAGAGAGAGAGAGAGAGAGAGAGAGAGAGAGAGACGCAGGGCAGGCGCGCATGTGCACATGGACAAGCGCGTGCACACACACACACACACACACACACACACACACACACACACACACACACACACACACACACACACACACCCACACACACACACACACACACAGAAGTTCCCCAATATTCGTGTGAATATATGATACCAGCTGAAGAACACGTTTGATTATAATAATCTTAGCCCGACCTGTAAATTTTCTTCTCCTCCTCTTGTGTGTTTTTTTTCTCCGTTTTTATACTGGTATGCATGCAGTAAGCCAGTCTGGAGTTTGGCTGACTCTGGTTTAAAGATGGTTTCATATTGGCTATAGGCTGCCGACCGCATGGGCAGGCTGGTATAGATACGACGGGCTGATGTGGGGATGGAACACGGACATGGAAGGAAAAAAACTGGTCAGTTCAATACTCTTTGTCACAGGAAGCCAGTGAAGACCGGCACAGGGCAATTGTTGCTGGACACTTGAAACCAAGACGAAAGTAGGTTTTGGTTTTGCTTTAATCTTCAAAGCTTTGAGTCATCTGTGGTTTGAAAAAGCAAACGATCGGAATAGATGTTTAATCTACTCGGAATGATAGTGAATATTGTAGTTTTTCCTCTTGCTTTGGAGGATATGATATCAAGATGGATGGGAGGCTGAAATCTTAGCACGCATTACACCAGCAGCAGCAGCACTGCTAAACAAAAAAAAAATAGCCTGCACTCTGTTTTGTCTGTACTCTGTTTTGTCATGTACTCTGTTTGTCTGTGTCCTTGGCGTTAACTAACCCCCCCCCCCCCCCCCCCCCCCCCCCCCCCCCCCCCCTTTTTTAGTTTTTTTTGTTTGTTTGTTTTAAACATGTGAAATAACAAGAACGTCTTTCTCCGATCCAAACTGACTTTTCACATGTCTGTGTTATCCACTGTCCTACAATACATGCGGAACCACGGACCTGCCACTAGCACTGCAAACAATGTTGGCAGCAATACCTTGTATCGCAGAACAGTACTCGGCATCTCCTGAAAATGTCACAAACAACGATGAAGTCCACGGAACCATCAGGCTGCGCCGAGTTGTCGAGAAGACCTGTTCACTGCACAGATAAAAAGAATGCTGAAGTGAGAAGGGCAAGTGAGCTCTCTGAGACCATCCTCCATGAAACAGTGGTGGGAAAGACAAGACAGGGCAGACAGAGAAAGAAATGGACAGACTACATTGCTGAGTGGACCGAGAAGAGCTTTGATGCATCCCTGACGCTTGCCCAGAGCGTAGACGACTGGTGCAGCGTTCAACATTGTACTTGTCTCGACCCTAATGGACGCTGAGCTATCGACAATAAATACTGATTGTTACTGCAGTTACACTCACCACACACACACACACACACACACGCACGCACGCACGCACGCACGCAAGCACGCACGCACGCACGCACACACACACACACACACACACACACACACACACACACACACACACACACACACACACACACACACACACACACACACACACACACACACACACGATTATAATAAAGGCATAGCCAATGTTAGGTAGGTACTCAATGTCTGACAAGCGCAGGGGATTGATCCGTAGGTCAGAATCTGCTAAGTCGTAGCCACGATACCCTCTTTTTACATTCTTTCATCTTGGTCATCATGCGCAGCGTGGTCTGAAAACTCAGCGGATATGGTGTAGCGTATGTGGACTAATCCGCACGCAGTGACAGCTCCTTGATGAAACTGGAACTGATGCTACAATTGTATGCTACGATCCAAACACGTTGACCGTACATTTAGCAGACCATGACATAAAGCAGCCTCTTCACTGAAAACTCTCGTCCTCCTTCCCACCATGTTCCCTACCAACCCACACAAAATTCTGTCTTCCAGCTGACACAAACGAACAAACAAGCAAGGGGTGCTGTGTCTTTCATTTGTTCCTTCCTTGTTCCTTCCTGTATTTGCTTCGCAATATCATTATTTCTTTCCGTTTCTTTTTATCATCAAGTATACATTTATGTATTGTCTTATCTATCTATCAACTATATCGTTTTCTTTTGGACGTGAGACCATGCGCGAGTTTAGATACGGACCATCTTTTCCAACACTGTTAACAAAACAAAACAAAAAAAAAAAAAAACTCAAAAACAAAAGAAAAGAAACAGTCAACACAAGAAAACCCGGAACACAGGTGAAGGGAAGCCAATCAAAGTTCAAAGGACAACACCAGCCCAAACCCTTCACTCTCCCACACCATTGTGTCTTCCCCACGCAGCTGTTCCACTCTGTCGACAACGCGCGCAGACAAGGCAGCCAACTGATGAGCAATCTTGAAGCAACAAAACTCCTGAACAAGACACAAGAGCGGCCGTGACTCGCCCAGCCCAAACAAACCAACAAACAGAGGGTTTTCAACGCTTAGCCTGCTTCACACAGATAAATGAGAGAGAGAGAGAGAGAGAGAGAGAGAGAGAGAGAGAGAGAGTACTGCAAGGGGCAGGGGCAGGCTAAAGAGGAGGGGTAGATATCAGAGAGTGGAGGGGGAGGAAAGCAGTAGAGATCCTTCGGTGTGGAGTGTAAGCAGAGCCATCATGATTTGCTTCCCCTGCGTTATCTGTTGTCGGGTGGCGTTTAGTGTAGGAGAAATACGTTTAGTTTAGTGTTAGTTTGGTTTCATTTGGTTTAGTTTAGTTTTGATTAGTTTTGTCCAGTTCAGCCAATTCACATTATTCAAATTTGAAAAACCTTACATGCGGCAGGGAACAGTAAACAGTAAATAAGGAACAAACAGGATTACTCTTGATCTCATGATGAGATAATTATACGCCCGTAACTCCGAAAGAATGCTGCCTACGGCACCAAATCGCATAACACAACTATCAACAAAGAGCACAGACAATAAACAAGAGATTGACAATAAACAATTAAGAGATTATCAAAAAGAATTTCCAAACTTGCCCATATTCCTTGTACCTGACAGCGTGCAAAGAAAACGGTAACTGAATAATGGAGCAAATATAAACATTGAAAACAGAACACACTTACGAACAGAGACAGGTAACCTCGCTTTGACTGGTATAGAGAGAAAATCATGGGAGCAAGAATGACCCTGCATGTTCGTTATTTACTGTTAACTGTTCTCTACCTCATTTTAAGATTTCCTTTCATAGCAGTTAAATCGAAGTTATCTGTATATTTGCCTCTGTTCATCTTTGCGTTTTGTTATCATTATTTTTGTTTCGTTGAATTCAATGCATTTGGCAGTGTTCTTCAGCTGAAGTCTCACTCTGTCACTCACATTCCGTCCATTTACCGGGTCTCGTTTGAGAATGAAGCCATTGTCTCGAAACGTTTCCAGGCCAGGCTGAAATTGTCATTTCCATCAGGATCCGATAGTTCAGAAATCCATGAAGGTCTGCCCTCTCTTGGGGAAAGATACGTGGAACTACCAGAGGCATCTAGCTCTGAACGAAAGTGTAATGTTCCTAATAAGGTACACACAATTACACACACACACACACACACACACACACACACACACACACACACACACACACACACACAAATCCTAAATCTAAATCTGTGAATGTATGTATGTGTGTGTGTGTATTTGTTTATCTATCTAGATTCTAGAAAGATAGATGCACAGATAGATTGAAAGCAGTCCGACGCCAGAAGAC
>JADBJO010012375.1:88529-91029 GCA_016801955.1 Conus betulinus
ACAACAGTAACATAACGGGGCGGTGACATAGTGCGACAGTAACACAACAGGATGGTGACATAGTACAACAGTAACACAACAGGATGGTGACATAATACAACAGTAACATAACGGTGCGGTGACATAGTACAACAGTAACACAACAGGATGGTGATATAATACAACAGTAACATAACGGGGCGGTGACATAGTGCGACAGTAACACAACGGGGCGGTGACATAGTACAACAGTAACACAAACGGGCGGTGACATAGTACAACAGTAACATAACGGGGCAGTGACATAGTACAACAGTAACACAACGGGGCGGTGACATAGTACAACAGTAACACAACGGGGCGGTGACATAGTACAACAGTAACATAACGGGGCGGTGACATAGTACAACAGTAACATAACGGGGCGGTGACATAGTACACAGTAATGTAATGGGCGGTGACATAGTGCGACAGTAACATAACTGGGCATGGACATAGTGCGATAGTAACATAACTGGGCGGTGACACAGTACACCAGTAACATAACGCGGCGGTGACATAGTACAACAGTAACACAACGGGGCGGTGTGACATAGTACAACAGTAACATAACGGGGCGGTGACATAGTGCGACAGTAAAACAACGGGGCGGTGACATAGTACTACAATAACACAACAGGGCGGTGACAGAGTGCGACAGTAACATTACGGGGCGGTGACATAGTACAACAGTAACATAACGGGGCGATGACATAGTACAACAGTAACATAACGGGGCGGTGACATAGTACACAACAGTAACATAACGGGGCGGTGACATAGTACGACAGTAACATTACGGGTAGGTGACATTGTACAACAGTAACATAACGGGGCGGTGACATAGTACAACAGTAACATTACGGGTAGGTGACACAGTACAAACAGTAACATAACGGGGGCGGTGACACAGTACAACAGTAACATAACGGGGCGGTGACATAGTACAACAGTAACATTACGGGTAGGTGACATTGTACAACAGTAACATAACGGGGCGGTGACATAGTACAACAGTAACATTACGGGGCATTGACATCGTACAACAGTAACATAACGGGGTGTGGTGACATAGTGCTACAGTCACACACAACTGCTCGGTGACATAGTGGGACAGTAACATAACGGGGCGGTGACATGGTGGGACAGTAACATAACGGGGCGGTGACATAGTGCGACAGTAACATAACGGTGTGGTGATATAGTGCTACATCACACAACTGCTCGGTGACATAGTGGGACAGTAACATAACGGGGCGGTGACATGGTGGGACAGTAACATAACGGGGCGGTCAATCACATAGTGCGACAGTAACATAACAGGACGGAGACATAGTGCAACAGTAACATAACGGGGCGGTGACATAGTGCTACAGTAACATAACGGGGCGGTGACATACTACAACAGTAACATAACGGGGCGGTGACATAGTACAACAGTAACATACTGGGCGGTGGTCGCATAGTGCGACAGTAACATAACGGGGCGGTGACATAGTACAACAGTAACATTACGGGGCGGTGACATAGTACAACAGTAACATAACGGGGCGGTGACATAGTACAACAGGAACATAACAACTGGGCGGTGACATAGTATAACAGTAACATACCGGGGCGGTGACATAGTACAACAGTAACATAACGGGCGGTGACATAGTGCAACAGTAACATAACGGGGCGGTGACATAGTACAACATGGAACACAACAGGGCGGTGACATAGTATACAGTAACATACCGGGGCGGTGACATAGTGCAACAGTACATAACGGGGCGGTGACATAGTGCGACAGTAACACAACGGGGCGATGACATAGTGCGACAGTAACACAACTGGGCGTTGACATAGTGCGACAGTAACACAACTGGGCAGTGACATAGTGCGAAAGTAATATAACGGGGCGGTATAGTGCGACAGTAACATAATGGGGCGGTGACATATTGCGACAGTAACATAATGGGGCGGTGACATAGTGCGACAGTAACATAACGGGGCGGTGACATAGTAGTGCGACAGTAACATAATGGGGCGGTGACATAATACAACAGTACATAACGGGGCGGTGACATAGTACACCAGTAACATAAAGGGGCGGTGACACATAGTACAACAGTAACATAACGGTGCGGTGACATAGTGCGACAGTAACATTACTGGGCGGTGGCATAGTGCGACAATAACATACCGGGGCGGTGACATAGTACAACAGTAACATAACGGGGCGGTGACATAGTGCGACAGTAACATTACTGGGCGGTGGCATAGTGCGACAGTAACATAACGGGGCGGTGACATAGTGCAACAGTAATGTAATGGACGGTGATATAGTGCAACAGTAACATAACGGGGCGGTGACATAGTACAACAGTAACACAACTGGGCGGTGACATAGTGCGACAGTAACATAACGGGGCGGTGACATAGTGCAGACAGTAACATAACGGGGCGGTGACAAAGTACAACAGTAACACAACTGGGC
>JADBJO010012375.1:96029-105343 GCA_016801955.1 Conus betulinus
GAGGAGTGGTTTTGAATCTTGGGCCTGAAGAAGACCTGACAGGTTCGAAAAACGCGCCTCGTGTTTTGTCCTTGTTGATTCGTTTGTGTTACGTTTTTCCCTTGGCGGTTCGGCTATTAATTACATTTGAAAATAGTGGTCAGATTTTCCGCCTTGCTGCAGGTTCGACCACGTTTGCAGGCTAAATTTTTAAAACTCATTGTTCTCTTTCAGTTCTTCTTCAGGTTTTTTTTTTTTTTTCCATTTCCGCATCCAAGCTGGCAGGCAGTTGGCTGACAACAGTAGACATGTAGGGTCAAGCCAGGTCCGCACGTAGTCGTACTGTTCTTTTGCCCCGCCGACAACACAAGGTCATAACATTGGTTGCCAGCAAGTGGAAAGAGTCGGCTATGTACGAATGTTTAACAAAATGCCCATGACTCCAATTTCAAAAGCAAAAAAAGGCCTGGTCGCTTTAATATAAACATAGGCGGTATCTAAAACAAAAGTTCTGCTGAGCTAGGATGGTGGAAGCACAAAAAAAAAAAAAAAATAAACAAAAATAGCAAGCCCTCAGAGGGTGAAAAAGAATATTCCTGGAAAGTGAATTCATGTTTCTTTATTTTTTTTTTTTTTTTAACCCTTGCAGTGAGACTTTGATACAGGACACTAAAACTCTCGGATGAAGAGAGGGAGCGAGTAACCCCTATCGTGATATAATGATTATAAAGAGACGACAAACAGAGTGGTAACGTCGTAGAGAGACAAGCTACAGAAACGGCGATACCTGAGGTTCCCATTTTAGCAACCACAGAACCAAGCCAATCGCAAAGCCCATTTTGCCTAAGGGTGTAATCACACCAGCAACACCCGTCTGCCTACACGGAGAGATAGACAAGAGTGAAGAAAAAAAAAAGGTTAATAAATCCCTTGTCGATTCGCACTGGTTCCCTCTTATTTTCTCCTCCCCTGGTTCATATTATTCTCTGCTTCGTTCCTTCCTCAAAGCGTTTTTAATACAGGCGTATTGGCTTTAGCTTTCTTCCGTACCAAAATCACTGGGGTGATAACCCACCAGTTGAGGTAGAAAAGGTTTTTAGGTACGTTGGCGGTTCGGGTTAACTATGAATATGAAATATAAAATTATTGCCCTAAGAGGTTATTTTTTGCCTTTTTGTGTTTTGTTTTGTTTTTGTTTTTGCTTGTTTGTTTTGTTTTTTTTAAACAGAAAAGTAACAACACCAAAAAGGCGATTTTCTTTCCTTTCTTTTCTGTTTCGATTTTCTATGTTGTCCGATACGTACGTAACCTACGGGATGTATGTATGTATGTATGATTGTATGTATGTAGGTAGGTATGTATAATTATCTGCCAAAAAAACGGGTTTTCGACATCGTTGTATATTTGTATTGAGTTTTTCTCCCCCAATGAGTCAATACTACAAGATTGCAGTCCATAAACAGGGTTTTTCAGCTGTGTTAGGAGATGTAGAGAGAAGAGACGCGGAGGGAGAGAGGGCGAGAGGGCCGGAGGGGAGGGATGGTGAGAGAAGAGGGGAGAGAGAGAGAGCGGGAGAGGAGAGGGGGGTTGTATACGGTGGTATTACACTTTTTTCGTCATATTCTGTAAAGGGGAAAACGAAAGCTTTATAAATTCATTTTAAATTTGCATCCTCCCACAAAACACACACACACACAGCACACACACACACAACACACACACACACACACAACACACACACACACCACACACACCAAACACACACTAATAAAATATTAGATTGACAGAACTTCGTTTTTTCGCCGGTCCCACCCTCACATCCCTTCTCGAATCATAACGTGTTGTAGGATTATGCTGAATAAACCATGGTGGAAATCTCGATCATTTCCAGTCTGGGAAAGTGAACTCCAGGAGATCGTGTGCTGGGAATGAGGGGTAAACGGAAAAAAAGTTACATCAGTCGTCGTGTATGGTGACGGCTTTTCCTTTGATGAGTCTTTCCTTCATTGTGCTCTGTCCACACCGCACCATTTCATATAGCAGCATCTTGCGGTTTTTCGGCTTCTGCTCCTTCACAAAGTCATTACATAAAATTTGTTCTTTTTTGGTGTTTTTTTTTTTTTTCTCCTTTTCCACCCAATATTATTAGAAGCTGGCTGTGGCTGTCTCAACCCAAAACCGACCTGTCTGCAAAATAGAGACTGTGCGGGTCACACCCATGTCATGGCTTGATGTTTACAGACCATCCAACCACGGAAATCAGGTCATGGTTTACCACGCAAGTGGAAAAAATAAAATCTGGTACTTAATCTACTTATTGAAGTGACCGGACTAAAACAATCAGAAGCGGCGGGTGCATTTATTCATTTAAATGACTGATCCAAACGAAATTCGACGAGGAGGACAGGAATCAAAAGAAAGTAAGCCTTACAGCTGACAAGGATATGCCTGGAAGATGGATTTCATCTCCCTTCATCTCGCCCTCGCCTTGATACAACCCTGACAGGAGAAACCTCAGATACAATACCAACACCAGGACAGAGGGAAAGGATCAATACAGTGATAAAGGCGCGAAACAGAGTGTAACACGAAAGGAAGCACTACAGACTCTTGGCAAAACCCGAGGTTCCCCCATAAAGAACCCACAGAACCAGCCGAATCGCATAGCCGTTTTGCCTAAGGGTTGTAAGAAGCCACCCGTCCTGCGGTAAACGAGAAATACACCTACACAGGGGAGAAAAAGTAATATCCATTTGCGATTAGGTTTTCGCCTCACTGTTCATATTATGTTCTCGCATCGTACTCCAAAGAGTAAATACCGACAGATCGGTTTTGGCTTCCAGCGAATTAAGGGATGATCAAACCCACCAATGAGTAAAGGGTTCCCGAAAGCAAGGTCAGTGCCCCCCCCCCCCCCCCCCCCCCCCGGCGGAATACATGGACTGCCTTAGAGTGTCAGAGGTGTATGTATGACAGTTAAATAAAAAAAAAAAGAAAAACCCCCAGAAAGGGCACGAGGGCTTTCGTTTTTCCTGTTCTTGTCGGGTTCAAGTTGCTTCTTTTCCCAACCACTTGGATGGTAATATGTATTACAATACCTAATCTATAAATTCCAAGGATAAGTAAACCGAACACACCATTCCAGCAACTTACAGAGCAAGCTTTGTTTATAAATTGCAACCTATTCTAATCTATCTATCTATCGAATCTATCTATCTATGTGTGGTGTGTAGTGTATGTATTTCTGGTATGTATGTATCGTTATGTATGTATTCTGTGTATGTATAGTGGAAAGGTTTTGTTTCAGCAAAGACAAAAAGAGGGGGAGCGATTTCTTTTTCCTTTCCTCTCTGCTTGGTTTCCCTTTTTTTCAATTTCAAACAATTGACGAATGCTTCAACTAGACATTACACCCCTGGTTTTTACAGATCGAATCGTTTGGTGCCATTATCTCAAGTATCCAAGCAAAATGTGATAGATGCTTTCCCCTCGAGTATTTTCTGTATGTTTTTTTTTTTTTCCCCTATATGGTCACCGACAGAGTTCAGATCTCTCTTCAGATTCAGATTATTATAGCAGAAAAAAAAATAACAGAGATCAAGAGAACGAACGACGGGACGGACGAAGTTTCTTAATTGCTATTAAGGTTTTAGAAGAGCCCATATATAGCATATTGGGCCGGTTTGTAAAAAAATTGCCAAACGTAACTTCGAATTTCCAATGACTGGAAAAACCACTTCACTGTAGAGAAAGGAGGAAGAGTAGAGAGAGAGAGAGAGAGAGAGAAAGGAGAGAGAGAGAAGAGAGAGAGCGAGAGTAGCCCCTAAAAAATTAATACTTATTAAAGAACCCCCCCCACCCACCAACCTACGTTAGCTCAGTCGCCCTACCTTTCTCTTAAACCTCTTTATCTTTAATCTCTGAGTTCAATCAAACCTTACCTGTTACAGACCAAAACTCATGCTAACCAACTTACCCTAGAATCACACCGACTTACAACTACACCACAAAACACAACCACACCCCACCCCACACCACACCACACACACAACCCACACACAACCACAACACACACCACACACAAACACACACACACACACAGCAGAACCCACACACACAGCCACAAATAAATAACTGATAGACAGAGACCATATAAATGATTAAAAACGACAACTAAATAATCAAACCCTGTGAAAGTAGTGAATCGGTCATCACCACCTTCCTAATGATAATGACAACTATGAAAAAAAAAAACGAGAAACGAAATATGAACGTTGATATTAAGGATACATAGTCTTGCAATGAATAATCATTAATCAACAATCTCTCCAACAATCAAGTCAACCAATCGCTCATTCACGTTATAAATACGGACAAATGAGTAAATTAATGATAATATGATGATGATGATGAAAACCGATTGACTGACAGCCTGAACGAACCGGTGAACGAAGTGTAGTATCATCAAGCTGCTCTTCTGTTGGACCTTCCCATGTGGGCATCCCCATTGTGTGGGAAAGTCCGAGTCTATCTACCATCGCTTAGAAGTCGTCTCAAAACGAAATAGCGCCATAATAAGCACCTCTTATTTGTAATAGTAGCAAGAGTTTAAAATATAATAATTATATAATATAACAATATAAGAGTAATGATAATAAAAGTAATAATAATAATAATAATAACGAACAACAACCCAAAACAGCAACAACAAGACCAACGAAACAATACTACTACTGACACACTAACTACACCTACTACTCTACTACGTATAGCCATAACAATATACCACAACTATAACTAAAATAATTACAACAATTCTATAATGATAATGGTAACAATAGCACAACAAATTTCGAAATATATAAACCTGTGATAAAAATGAATATACACGTACATAAATCATACATACACATACGAATACATACAATCATAACCATCCATAGAAAATGAAAGACTAACCACGTAATTCAATCCACCCGCTTGCTGCCTTTACAACATGTAAGTAATTCCAACATTTGCTAATCGTGTCGCCACACCGCTGAAAATCCTGCATCTCCTTAAATCATGTTGCCCATACAGGTCAGCGAAGAATATTCCGCATTACTATCCATTCTGATTCCAAACCTTCGTCACCCAAATACCCATTCGGACCATGCACACTTTTCCTTCCCTCCCCACAAACACAACAACCAACAACCCCAATATAACCCCCCCCCCCTCCCCCCCCACCCCCCCGCCCCCCCATGCTACTCCCCCCCCCCACTTTTCACCTCCCCCCCCCCCCCCCCCCCCTCCCAACTCTCCCTCTTCCGTTTCGCCGCCCACCACTCCCAACCTCTCCCTCTGCCCCCCTTGATCCTATTCGCTTTAACCTGTGTGTCTTTCATTTAACGTCTATCCACTATTCGTGATATTAGACGAAAAAAAAAAAAAAAAAAAAAGGTGAATGTGTATGGAAGTAATTGCGAATGTGCACACAATGTGTGCATGTGTATATGTATGGTGCGCGTGCAATGTGTGTGAGTGTGTGTGTGTGTGTGTGTGTGTGTGTGTGTGTGTGTGTGTGTGTGTGTGTGTGTGTGTGTGTGTGTGTGTGTGTGTGTGAGTTTGTGGATGTGTGTGTGGTAATATCTTTACATAAGTCATAAGTAAAGATTAACATAAAACAAAATACTTAAAACCAGCAACTAACTAATCAATTAAAGTCAAAACGCATGAAAATAGTTTAAAAAAAAATCCTTTGCTTCCCCCCCCGGACCTCCCCCCATCCCCACCATGTATTATCCACCCCACCCCCCCCCCTCTTTTCTCTCCTCCCCCGCAATAAAGTTAATAAAAATGTTATAAGTATTTTCCAATAGGGGTGCGTTCTAAATGTACAAAGAATTCATACGTTAAAGCTGGTGCCTCAAAAATGGCCTGCACAGTATTTTGCTTCAATACTGGAATGGTTTTTTTTCATATCACTGCATAAACAATATGATCTGGAGTAATTTTGTTTCCACATAAGCAAACTACGTTTTTTTTTTTAACATATATTTTGGTTTTAAATGCTTAAGTTTCCACCTGTACATTAATGAGAGTATTTTTTTATTACAGTTAAAATTCTCTTTGATTCTTTTAATATCAAACTGTTCTTTAATTGACGTAATCTACCATACTATATTCGAAGATTTGAGCTTCTATCGGAATGGTTTAATCCAAAGATCAGATGGAATGTCCATTAAAACCTGTTGCCTTCTTGCGTTAATAATTTTGAAACCAGTTGTTGCAAAGTGATAGCGGGTTGCAGCTGACATCGAATTTTTTATACCTGAAGCGGAATAAGTGTTGAAAAACACTTGTTTGACATGGGTTTGATTTTATGAACCAATGATAAGTAGACTGTTGTTGTCTGATGCAGCTCAACCGGTAAGTAAGGAAAAGCACAGCCAATGTGTTTTGTTTGAAAACCCCTGCCCAAATGAACAAGAAAAAAAGTTTGAAAAGGTGTGTGTGGTGTGGTGTGTGTGTGGGTGTTTGTGTGTGTTTGTGTGTGTATGGCGCGCGCGATGTGGAAACTTCTTCACCACATAGCCCACATGGGTCGTCTACACCCCGATGAGACCTGCACACACGAGGAGACCCTGAGGAGACACCCCGAATTTGTAGAGTTTAGCTGATGCAGAGTGGTTGAATATGCCTTGTATTCTATTTTTTTATAATGTTTTGTGAGTCCTTATTTTATTTATATTCATTTTTTCCTGGTCTTTGGTGTTCAGATCTTGTTTGTTTAGTAGTTGATCTCTAGTGTTGATAAAACCTTTCTGTATGTTAAGCTCGTTCTCCATAATGTGAGATACCAGTCTGTTCGTGGGTTTATTTAGCTGGTGCAGAGATATAGCCTGTCCTGTTCGCGTCTTTCGGCTGATTACAGACTTTGTAAAAATACTGTGTGAGTGTTCCGTGGCCCGGAGTGCCAAGAAGCCTTTTAAAGCTACGTGATTATGTGGACTAGATGTTAAAAAGCCTGTTGGCACTTGTCTAGGCTAGTCCACAATGTTGTGTTTACAGCAGTGTGTTTACCTGGTTTAAAGTGTTGAGAAGATCCTGCTCACTCTCTTTTCCCCTCTGTTCTGCTGTCTCTGTCTCTGTCTGTCCTTTCCCTGCTGTCCTGTCTGTCTCTCTCTCTCGTAATCTCGGGTCCTCTCCTCCGCCTCCGCCTCCCTCAATCTCTCGCCTCGCCAACCCCCCCTCTCCGTCCTCAGGTCTCATTCTCTCTCTCTCTCCTCTCTCTCGTCACATCTCGCCACTCTCCTCCGTCTCTCTGCCTCCCTCTGCTCTCTCTCGCCTCTCTGCTCCTCACAACACACGACCTCCCCTCATCTCAGCAGCACCTCACACACCATCACTCAACCTCTCACGCCCTCACGCACCTTCACCTCACGTCTCGCACGCACCGTGTCCCCCTTTCCTCTTATTACAGACTTGCGTGCTATGTACTACTTGCTGCGCGCACACAAAACACAGACACACTATTGCACACCACACCAGCACACACACACACAACACACACACACACACACACACTTAAAGAAAACTCTGCCTGCTGCATGAAGTCCCTAACAAACACTTTGACGCACGCTCAAACTCTGAAATAATGCCCTGCTGTTATGCGCCATTGTTCCCAAGATTCATAACCATCGACCCCACATCACTGCCAACATCTCCCTTCTTGACAGGAACGGGCATCGTGTTAGTTTCTAAGACAAACATATCAAAGCTCTCCAGACCCCCTTCAATTTTTCATTAAAAAGAAGGTCAAACAGTTCACGAACGCGCATGTTGTGTGTGTGTGTGGTGTGTGTGTGTGTGTGTGGTGTTTGTGTTTGTGCCTGTCTGTCTGTCTGTCCGTGTGTTGTCTGTCTGTCTTTCTGTCTCTCCTCTCTCTGTATGTGTGTGTGCCTCTCTCTCTCTTCCCTCTCTCTCTCCTCTCTTTTTTCCCCTGTGTGGTGTGTGTGTGTGTGTGGTGTTGTGTGTGTGTGTGTGTGTGTGTGTGTGTGTTTGTGTGTGTTTGTGTGTGTGTGTATGTGTGTGTGTGGGTTTTGTTCCTGATCCAGAGAGTATTGAAAAGACTGTGCGTGCTTGCGTGCCGTGTCGTGTGTATGTGTGTTTGAGTGTGTGTGGTGTGTGTGTGTGCTGTTTGTGTGGTGTTGTGTGTGTTGCCTGCGTGGTGTGTGTTTAATGCGTGCGTGCGTGCGTGCGTGCGTGCGTGCGTGCGTGCGTTTTTGTGTGTTTGTGAGAGAGAGAGAGAGAGAAAGAGAGAGAGAGAGAAACGACAGACCACACACACAGAGATAGAGGAGAGAATCTCCTAGAGAGAGAGAACGATAGATGAGAGAGATCGTTTTTTTTTATGATTTCGAACCGACAGCGCCGGTGCACACTGTATTTAGCAAAACAATGATGCAACTTGGAAACGGGCTACACTCATCATCTCCTGAGCCCTGAAAGCTTTTCGATTGTTCCTTACCTTCGTTCGATGGTGTGTTTTTTGTCGCCTGCCTGGCAAATGTCACACAACACCGGGGGTGTGCCACCAGCACTGGGGTTTGGACAAGATCGAATGCGGCTCAAGGACACTCTCATCAAATTTAATCCTTTAGAAGTATTTGGAACTAACCTCCGAACTCAGCCAAACAAGACAGACAAACACGAAAAATCACAAAACCACAACCCCGACGCGTTTGGAAATTGGATGGTTCATTCCCGCCTAGCGCCGGGTTTTTTACAAGTAAGTGATAACTCGTTCGGTTGCTCTATTTGTTTTTCGTTGTCCTGAGAGGTGGTTGAATTATCCTGCCTGAAGAAGATGTAAATGTCCAAAATGTTTTTTATGTATATGTATTTATTTTTTGTTCTTGTGATAGTTGTTTGTCCGTTTTTGTTTGGGCCGAGTGTATTATTCAAACCCTTTATAAGATTTTTTAGAGAGAGTTCCCGCCTGCATTCGCCGGGCCTCCCTTTGGAAACTGTTCAATCACATTTTCCTTGCAGTGCATGGTGCGAATCTGGACTCAAAAGACCTGAAACTTTCAGCAAAATTTTCGCAACAATTCCAGAGCTGGTGTAACGAAACTTGGTGGGGAACATATTCATCTCATGTTGGCTCCATTACGAGAGCCAGCTCGTCTTCTTCTCTGTGCTTAGTCCCTGGCGGTAACTGGGTCTGGATGGTCCAAAGGATCTGCTGAGTCAGAAATGCAAAAATGCTACTGACCCCAGTTCCCAGAAACCCTCCTGCATGCGTGTGTGTCCCTGGTCCCGTTTGCATGTGGTGGTGTGTTGTGTGTTGG
>JADBJO010012376.1:0-7500 GCA_016801955.1 Conus betulinus
CCGGGCCTTTTTGGAAGATAGAAACCCAATATCAATAGCTACAACTTATCCACCTGTGGTCTCGGTTTTCGCTGGTAAATTTCTTCGCGTCCGACCGGCATTTTTCTGCGCACCCCTTGGGCTTATATACTGGAGTTTTTTTAATTCCTGGCCATAGATTTATGTCGGAATTTTTGCCTTGGTTCTATAATTTCGTTGGCTCTACCATCCGTTTTTGAATTGGTTTGTTTTCACTGTTCGGTCACTGATTTTCATTGCGTACTAAGGCTCCTTGGCTGGCTTTGACTTTTGTTCTCCGTTGGCTCTGGCAGTGGGCTCCGATTTGTTTTTTTCATGTATTTTTGGCCAGGCACACGTTGAACATTTTGCCTGGGTCCGTTGGATTTACTAAGATGCATTTGTCTTGTCTTAAGCCCTGAACCTGTAGTTGTCCCCCTGTACCTTGGTCTTGGTGCCAGGTTTTTGGACTTGGGTTTTTTTCCCTCCTACTCCGTCACTGGCTGGGCAAATGTTTTCTTGATTCTGGCCATTGGTTTATTAATAAGTTTCTCTTGTTCTACTATAACTCGCTTTGACAGTGAATTGCTTTTTTTCTTGGTTCAGGTCACACTGGGGGTGGATTGATTTTTCTTAGCTCTTCTACTGTCTTTGACAGGGTTTGTTTCCTCCTAAACGCTGTCCAAGGACTCCGGCTTGATCCCGTTTTTTTTTTTTTTTTTTTTTTTGGTCTCTGTCAAAGACTTTCCTTTGGTGCCCTTTCGTGGCTCCTTCATCCAGCTTTTACGGGGTTTTTGTCGCACCCTCTGACAATGTGTATGACTGTCTCCCTTCCTTGACTTTGTCACCATCACCTAAATTCTCATGTCAGCGTAACTGCTTTTTGACTGGCTTCGGGTTCATGGACCCTGTGTTTTGCTTTCATTCACTCTATTCATGTGGTCAGACTTTGGCTTTGATTCATTCTTTTCATTCTCTCTCTCACCATATAGTTTTTGTATCTCCTGTGGATGACTAAGTCCGTGCCTTTCACTGGCACTATTCAAAGGTTCCGACTTTGGCTGACTGACCTGTTTCTTTTTTATTATTCTCTCACTGGCGTTTGACAGCCCCTATCTCAGCTCTGCCCTCTGGCTTTGTCCGACTCTTTTCATGCTGCTGTGTGCCACTTTCTTTTGCTAGGTCCTCTCATGGGCTGCGTCACTGGCTTAGGAGTGACCACTTTCATGGCGCTATAACCGGCCTTGTTTGGCTCCTTTCATGCTCTGATATTAGCTTTGAGTGGTCCCTCTTAACGGCTTTGTCACTGACTTTGGTAGACAGACTCATTTTTTTCAAGACTGTATCACTATTTTTGATTGGCTCCTCTGAACTCTGTTAGCTGCTTTGATTGGTTCAGTTTTTGTGGGCGCTCTTACACTGGCTTTCGGACTTTGGTGGACAGACTCATTTCAAAGACTGTGATCACTATTTTTGATTGGCTCCTCTGACTCTGTCACTGGCGTTGATTGGTTCAGTTTTTTTTGGCGCTCTTACCCTGGCTTTCGGAGTCTCCCTTTCATACCTCTGACAATGACATGGACCGTCTGTCTGCCAGCTTCTCTCTTTGATTATTGCCAGATGTTGTAATGGTATTCACTGTCCCTGACACCACCATCAAAAGACACGGACACAGATTGGTTTTCTCGTAATCATCATCTGTGACAACCCATTTCTATAGTCTGTCATCCGCACCCATACCAGCTTCTCTAAGGCCTATAACCAGTTCTGTAATGGGCCTGTCATTAATGCTATCACAAAATTCTGCCCCGTCCGCTTCAGCAGTCGCCTGAAACCACAGGTTGTGTGTCACGGGTGTTACAGGCCCTATACCATTAATACCACGGACTTTTTTGCCAGCCTCTGACACGAACTCTGTCTCTCTCTTGCCTGGCTTGATCTACATTTCTGTCACGCCACTGCCTTTTGCTGTTTCCGGCACTCTAGGCTTTTCTGTCTTGCATTTATGCCCTCTCTCTGTCTCTCTGTCTCCTCTCTCTCTCTCGCTCTCGCTCTCTCTCTCTTCCCTGCCTCCCCCTCATTCTCTGTCTCTGTCTCTTGTCTGTGCCTGTTCTCTCTCTGTCTGGCTGTCTGTCTCTGTTTCTGTTCGTTCTGCCTGTCTGTGTCGCTGTCTTTATCTCGGTCTGTAGCTCTCTCTCTATCTCTCTCTATCTCGTCTCTCTCTCTCTCTCTCTCCCCCTGTCTCTCCTCTGTCAATCCTCTCCGGCCCTCTTCTGTCTTCTCCTGCCATTCTCCCTCTCTCCTCTCTCTCTCCGACTCTCTCTCTCCCTCTCTCTCTCCTCTCTCTCTCTCTCTCTCTCTCCTCGCTCTCTCCTCTCTCTCTCGTCTCTCCTCCTCTTGTCTGTATCTGTGTTTCGACTCTGACTGTCTGTCTGTCCTGACTGTCTCTCTTTAGTTCTGTCGATGACATTCTTCAGCTGTCTCCGTTACTATATGCACATCAGCAATAAACTGCTGCGTCGTAACAGCTCACCCCATGACATTTTACAGGTTTTGTCACCAGCTCTCCCTCACGATCTTTTTAATGTAATGGCTTCTACGTATGGGACTTTCTTGCAGCCATGCCCCCAAACATTTTCTAACCAGCCACATCTACCGCCGCGCAATAACTCTCCCCGGGCGGCAAACACATTAAGAAAGAAAAAAAAAATGAATAAATAAAGAATCCTCCACCACCTTCAGCATCAGCTCCAATCACATGCATGCTTTGCCTGGACCTGTCCCCATCCTGAACCCCACCCATGGCGGAACTTTTAACTGGGAGAAGGAGGAGGAGGAGGAGGAGGAGGAGCAGCAGCAGCACATCAGCAGCAGCAAAAGCAGAAGATCAGGAGGAGGACTGGACGTGGTCTGAGCTGAAGGCTATCATACTCGCACTGGCCTTCCCAGATCCAGGGCCCCCCTTCAGCGAAAACTCTCCTGACTCGACTGTTCTCCTTCCGGCGACCCAGCACCTGCAAGAAGGCGTTGCGGAATTTGGTGTTGAGAACCAGGCCGTAGAGCAGCGGGGTTGATGGCCGAGGACGTCATGGGCGATCAGCAGCGAGACCCGCGTGGGCCAGGTAGAACTGCTCCTCCCCGAAGAGCCGCGAAGATGGAGTTGTCGTGGGTTCCAGTCGGCGATGATGTTGAGCAAGGGTGAGGGGCAGCCAGGTGACAGAGAAGGACACGGCGATGGAGGTCAGCAGATTCAGGTTCTTGCGGTACCTCTTCCACTGTCTCAGATGGCGCTGCCTCTGAGGTGGTTTTGGCGACAAGCTGGTTAGAAAAGAGGAGGGGTTATAAAAAAGTGGTTTTTTTCGTGATAGGGAAGTGGTAGTAGTAGAAGTAGTGGCAGTGGTGGGTGGTGGTGGTGGTGGTGGTAGTGGCGGTGCTGGTGGTGGTCGTCGTCGTCATCGTCATCGTCATCGAGTCGTAGTCGTAGTAGTAGTAGTATATAGTAGTAGTGGTGGTGGGTGGTGGGTGGTGGTGGTGGTGTGGTAGTAGTAGTAGGAGTAGTAGTAGTAGTAGTAATATTAGTAGTAGTAGTAATAGTAGGCAATATTAGTATTAAAAGGTAGTAACAGTTGCAGGCAGCAGCAGCAGCATAGCTAATAGTAGTAGTAGTATTAGTAGTAGTAGTCGTGGTAGTATAGTCGTAGGTAGTCGAGTAGTAGTAATACCAGTAGCAAGCACAGGAGGAACAGTATTGTGGTGGTGTGTAGTGTCGCGTATTTTCTGTAATGTACTGGATTTTTTTTGAGCAGTTGCGATATTTCACACTGTTTATTTTAAGATTAGTGTTCATCACATGTCTTTTAAACAATTTGAACCTTTCCTTCAGGAGGGAGATTACCCACCTGGATTCTGATACATCTTAACACACATTTATAGTCGCGCGCTATGCGCGCGCGCGCGCCGCAGCGCGCGCGCGCGCGCCACACACACACACACACACACACACACACATACCCACACACACACACACACGCACACCACTGTCGTGTCTGTCTGTCTGTCTCTCTCTCTCCCTCTCTCTCTCTCTCTCCTCTCCTCTCTCTCTCTCCCTCTCTCTCTCGTCTCTCTCTCCTTCTCTCTCTCTCTCTCTTCTTTCGTTTGTTAGTTAACTAAAAGCTTCATTTAGAAGAGAAGGGGTTAGTTACCGCCAAATGACATAGACAAACAAGGTACAGGACAAGACACAATGCATTGGGACCTCTTGGGTCTTCTTCAAACAAAAACAAGTAACAAAAGCAGAGAACGAGGAACCACTTATCTGGTCATGGTTGGAGCAAAAACCGGCAAAAGTTTTACGGTTTGCTCCAGCATAACCAAATAAGTGGTTTTTTTTGTGCCTTGAAGAAGACCCAAGAGGTCGAAATGCATTGTCATTGTTTCTTGTCCTACCTTGTTTGTCTGTGTCCTTGGCGGTAACCTAACCCCTTCTCTTTCGAATTTCGCTTCGTTTTCCACCCTCAGTCACTCCGTTTAGGAACTTAAAAGCTTTCGTGTCAAATAATTCAAGTTGTTGTTTTTGATTCTGATTTAAACCCGATAACTGCTTTGTACCTCGCAGACGATGGTGGTGATTTTTTGCTTGTCAGCTGTCACTGAAGCTTCTACCAAACTGGTGTGCCATCTCCCTTTGGCATGCCTTATGTTTTTAAAGCCGTTACCTCACACACACACACACCTGGGGTTCCCTTCTCGCTCTCGCCACGACGCTGCAAAGTTTTAATCTCTCATACGCTTCCCTTCACGTATTGCAACTGTTTTACTTATTTTTCTGCATCCCGTATGCGTGTGTTTGCCTTCTTGCTCGGCAAAAGCTACGAAGCTTCTACTTACTTCACCCCCGTGGAGTTCGTTGCTCGCAGGCCCTGTTTTATTTCTTTGTTATACCCCTCACACACTGTGTGTGTGTGGTGTGTGTGTGTGTTCTTTTTCTCGCACGTGGGCTCTTACTAAGCGTCTTGCTCACGCCGTGTGACTTTACTTTCCTGCGCGCCGGGTCTAATGCTATGCTGCTAACTAACCCCCCACACGCGTAGTGTCAATTTTTTCATATTCCCACTCCTTTTATGCTGCTATCTCACAGACTGGTGGTTTTTATTTCTCGTGCGCTCACGTTTGTTAAACTGCTACTTCCCATATGCTTAGTCTCACTTTTGGCAGGCTGACTGCTGCTAAGCTGCTAACTTCCACACTGTGAATTCACTTCCCAAACGTCGAATATCAGCAGTCTTCTACCTCGCACACTCGTGGACTTGTAACATTGTCACTGTACTATCGTCTACCTAAAAAACACACGTGATTCAACTTCTCGTGTGCCCGCTATTCTAACCTTCTACTTCACACACGTATGGGGCTGCTTCCCATGCGCACACGAAACTGTCTCAGAGCTGCCCATCTCAAAAATCCTGTTTCAGTGTTGGCAGGTCCAAGCATTAAAGACTATTACCTGCAGTTTGGTGTGATTTCACTTCTAAGCAACAACCACTAAGCTTGTATTTTCACACAGGGCGCTGGGTTCATTTCTAGCACGGCATTACTACCAGGACTCGCTGATACACGCGTGGTATCACTCCCTCGCACGACTACAGCTACTAAGCTACAAGGGCAGAGTAGAATGACCGTGGATAAGATGTTGTAAAAAGGCAACGCAAGTTTGGGTTAGTGGACCGCAAGAATACTGCAGTGACGAAAGAGATGCAGCAGCCACGGGCCCTTCACAGGCAATCAACATGACTGAAAGTTGCGAAAAAAGACAGCGGTCTTTTTGCAGGTAAGATAGGGAAGCTGTTTCTACAGGTGAGCTGAACTAAATCTAAGCTTTCATTCTGAACTTATCTAAGCTTTCATTCTGAACTATCTAAGCTGTCATTCTGATCTAATCTAAGCTTTCATTCTGAAAACTAATCTAAGCTTTCATTCTGTCATCGCAGACGGACATACAGGAAACTACTGATTGTTGTAGGTACATGCATGCAAATGAGGAAACTGGACGTGGGGAAACTGTGTATAATTGTAGTCAAATTCATGCTGTTTCATGGACTAGCCTTACGCTTTATCCGTGTCCTTGGAAAATGGGCACTTGAGAAGGAGTGACACTGATTAGACTAAAAGTGAAGGAATTCTGCACACTTGAGAAATAGATCTCTTGACGCGTTTGGGGTTCACACTTTGCCAATGAGGAAGGACATGAATATTCGTGGAAGGAAGGTGTGCGAATGCGTGGAAGGGGGTGGGGGTGGGGGGTACGGGCGCGTCAATTGTCTTATTTTTTAATGACTGGGACGTGATGTATTTTGAAATGGTATTTTTGTTTGTTTGAAAGAACCAAACCTTATCGGATGAAAAAAAAAATCCTTTTTTTTTTCAATTGTCATAAAGGTCATCTCCACTAAACTTGCAAATGTGTGTAAAAGACCAGTGTAAACCTGAGCTTATTAAGGTCGCTTTTAAGAAAAAAAAAAATCTCATTGTGATCTGATTGTTTTTGTTTGCTTTTTCTCTGAAACAGTTGCGAAATGCCATTTTGTCAGTCTGGACACAAAAGAAAGAGGGAAAGAAAGAAAGAAAAGAAAGAAAGAACAAACAAACATACATACATACAAACACACACTTGCTGACATACGCGTTATTTCATTTTCCCACAACCATGCACAATCAACAAACAAAACCACCCCACATTCCACAACTCTTCTCCCAAGTCGTTCCATTTATTTCATTTTCCCACAACCATGCACAATCAACAAACAAACCACCCCACATTCCTCAACTCTTCTCCCAAGTCGTTCCACACTCTCCTCCTCACCCTCCTCACCTGGGCTTCCGAGGACGGGCAGTCGTTGATGCGGTTCTGCAGGAAGCTGCAGATACGCCCATGGAGGCAGGAGATGAAGATGGAGGGCGTCAAGTACTGCACGAGGGACACGAAGGTGGAGTACACCTCACGGAAGCGGTCGTGCGGCCAGATCTCGATGCAGGTGTGAAAGACAGGTTTGCCCAGGACACGCTCGGTGCTCAGCTCGTGGAAGATGAAGAGCGGGGCGGCCAGCGTGATGGACAGAAACCAGATAGTGACCAGGACTAGCAGCACCTGTTGTTGAGCAGTTGATGAGGACTGCTGTTATGCCACTGACGCCGCATTCAGAAATGAAATGATATCTCAACGGCAGTTAAACGAACAGAATCCCAAATTTTAAAAAAAAGGGAAAAAGTATATTCGTAGTAGCCTGCGCGCACACAGAAACACCACAGGTACAGACAGACAGACAAACAGACGGACAGACGGCAGATGGACAGACACACATACAGACAGACAGAACGAACGAACGAATTCAATTCTATTTTTTCGAGGGTAATGAGATAAGTACATTATATATTATTTTTTCCCCACCAGGCCCAAATACGCACACACACACACACACACACACACACACACACACACACACACACACT
>JADBJO010012376.1:15000-25000 GCA_016801955.1 Conus betulinus
GGAAAGGTCAAACAATATCGTACCACGACCATGAAGTAGGATTACACTTTTAGGTGAGACTCATTCATTTACTACCGTTTCTTTCTTCTTCTTCTTCTTCTTCTTCTTCTTCTTCTTCTTCTTCTTCTTCTTCTTCTTTCTTCTTGTCCTCCTCCTCCTCCTTCTTCTTCTTCTTCTTGCTGTTCGCTGCTGTCGTTAGTTTTGTCACTGGCATGTTTACGAATATTTGTTTTTCGGCTTATATGTACATGTAAGTGCAACAGTAGGCCTACCATAGAGAGTCCACAATAGTAAACACGATCTCTCGTATAGACAACTGTTACACGGAAACATTGGAACAATAAGCTACTCGAAAGAAATGAGGAAAGCAATTAACAGTTATATTCTTTATTGTACGACCCGCAAAAGTGAAATAAAAAGAACAAACTCTTCATGTAAAAACAGTCTAGATATGGTACACAGATCAATATTGTTGTAAGAAACTGTTCCTTTATGAACGAGTATGGTGAACAAATATTATGAATGATTACATGAATTAAGAAATACATGAATTTGAAAGTCGATCAGTCAATGCACATGCGAACAGACCGAATAAATACACAAATCAATACACAAGCAAGCAAAGCAAGCAAGCAAACAAATAAACAAATAGATAAAGGACTTACTGAAAGTTGCGACAGAAAATCCACAGATAAACAGACAAATATACAAACAAATAAATAGTAGAAAAAATATAAATGAATCATTGAAATTGCGCAAATAAATGGACGGAAATAAATAATTACATACATAGAAAAAAAACAAGCAATGAAAGAAAGAAAGAAAATCCGTCTTTCCACGGACATACCAGGCACAGAAAGTAGTTTACGCTACGTATAACCTGGTTGTAATGATGTTGGAGGTGAACAAAGAGAGTCTGTAAGGAAAGGCGTGATATTTGGTCGCTAAAAATCTGTTAAAAATTCCGGGTCACTGGCTTAATAAGTAATCCTAGCCACATACTGCTATTAGTCTTTCTCAATGGACTCAAAAAACAAACAAACAAACAAACAAAAACGAAACAGAAAATGAAGTACACAGTAAAGCACAACAAAACTAAGAAACAAAACAGAATTAAATTGAAATGGTAGACAGTAAATCAAAAACAAAAGATAATAAAATGCTTATATATATATATATATATATATATATATATATATATATATATATATATATATATATATATATATATATATGTGTGTGTGTGTGTGTGTGTGTGTGTGTGTGTGTGTGTGTGTGTGTGTGTGTGAATATTAAAATGAAACAAGTGCTGAGATTCTATCGAAGCATCAGACATGGTTTTAATGAAAGCAGAAAACACCGAACCACTGCGGGTCCTGGAATGAAATATGCCTGAAAAGAAGCTGTGCTCAGTCGTCACCTTATTGACTTCAAGAGAGCTTTCATTATTTTTAAGGCTGAGAGCTTTCACTCTCTTAAGGGCTAAAGACTTTGGTAAGATAAGAGAAATATCAGCATTTACAACAGGCCAATCAAAAGCCAAGTTTACAGATACAAGGGCTGCCCTTCTCCCTGGAAATTGTTTGAAGCAACTTGTGGAATATGCCGTGGCTTTCCCCTGTCCCCTGCTATTTTTCAGTATGAACTCGAACAGCATCTCTCCAAGACTTTCTTGACGGCTGCATTCGAAGAAAAATGAGGAGTTCTTTGATTTTGAATTGAGCGCATGTCGAATAGTGAGAGTATGAAATCGTTTAAAAGCGCGAATGTAATGCAGAAAGGTAAGAATATTCAGAGGTTCTCCTACCCCCTGCCCCTCGCCTCCCATCTCTCCACCCTTCACGTAACCGCTTATCTCCGTCAAATACCAAATTTCGTCGCAATCAACGCGGAGAACATGATCGGGATTCATACTACTCAAATTTCAGCCAGTAAGCTTTAATACCTTGGCCGAACAGCTTTCAAAATCTTCTATGTGCTTTAAAACAGAGGTGGGCCATGCAAAAGCATACATTAAGTTTTCAAAAAATTAGTAAGTGATGTCAGGGTAGGCAGAAACTAGAAATGTTTGTTTAAGAGAAATTATGATGCAAACAAATTAACACCATTCTTGTACCGAATTTGAGAAGACAAGTGACAAGTTCTTCGTTTCCATTGTCCTGATTGTTGTTTATCTTGCCTGAAGAAGGCCAAAGAGGCCGAAACGCGTCGTATTTTGTCTTGTGATTTGTTTGTCTTTATTGTCTGGCGGATTAGTTATAATTTCTCTGTTTAAATTTGTTTTAAAACAATTGTTTTGCTTCATGGATGAGTGGTCATCCTATCTCTCTTTTACTGTATAACCGACGAAAAATCATAATTCATATGCGAATAAATCAGAGCAATCTTTTTTTTCCTGAATTAAATGAATAGGACAGGCTCCGGAATCTGGACGACATTTCAATAGATCTCTTATCTCTGCACATTTCATTATGACCCATCTCTGAATCTGTGATTTTCCTGCTTTATTTGCTTGCTTGTTTCTTATTCGTTTGCCAGTTGTCGCTGTTTGTCCAGCCATAAGCTAGTACAGAATAGAATACAGAGTTCCACGCAAATTAACCTATAAGGTTTGTATTCCGTTATATACTTGATTGAGGCACCTGGGACTCTTCACTACAGATTATATATGCATGTGAAAGAAAAACAAAAAACTCTGACAGAAAGACGGGTGTGTACAACGAAGGAGTACAAAAGGAAATCGTTCTGTCTGCGTTGGACATTTTTACAAGATATAGAGTCGGGTGACTGACGTAAAACGGGTACCTTGTACTGACACCCCATGTTCTGGCCTTTTTAACACTAAAATTTGACGCTCTTTGATATTTATCATTAGCATTTTTAGACATCTAGTTCACGCCTTTGGGCATCACTGTACCTAACCGTATCTTCTTATACTGTATACGTGACCATATAGGGAACAAACCAGTTCAGTTTCGAGGCTTTACCAAGGCACGCGGAAAACATGAAGAGCGAATAGAATGGAAGGTCTGGCACAGATACAAAACAAGGTCGCTTTGCAAAACTTGAGCCAAAGTTACCAGCTTATCATGTTGAACAGAAGTTTGTTGACAACTGCGAAAACCCAGATCCATTTCCCTTCCCACCTCAACCACCATTCCTTTTGCGCTTAAAACCACCCTCCCCCTCTCCATCCTTGCCCGCTATTCTTCATCGCCCCAACCTTCCCTCTTCATCCATATCCCTCTGTGTCCGCCCACGCTCCCCTGCCCCCCTCCCCCCACCCCCACCCCCCGCCCCCTTATCTCTCCCCCCCCCCCCCCCCCCCCCCCCACACACACTCACTCTCTCTCTCCCCCACAAAACAGTTTCACATCAAGTATCACGCTACGACCCCGCACAGCGGCGCTGGCAATACGGAGAGTTAATAACAATCGGAAAAGCCATTCCGTCCTCCTTTGTGTGGGAGATAAAGTTACAAATGCTCTCCTGTACGGCTGTAGTTCTCCTCTATGGCTGCAAACTGTGGACAACACCTTAGAAAATGCTTCCTCATAACGCACAAAACTGAAAGCGAACGGTGCTGCGTGAAGCGCAAAATCAGAATAACTGCGCCACCAGACGAAATAACCCACAATTGCTAATCAACGACAATGCATTTCGACCTATGGTCTTCTTCGGGGGAGACAAATTAAGATTCAAGACAATGAAAATGAAAACCAAAGGACGAACAGACAGTCACTGGTCTCTTTGAAACGAGTGCAAAAGAAAAAAAAAAGGCTAAGGTACTGTTTGGGGGTGACTCGTTCATTTTCGTTGTCCTGATCGTTTGGTTCCTTGCCTGTAGAAGACCTAAGAGGTCGAAACGCGTCGTGTTTTGTCTTATGATTCGTTTGTCCTCGGTATTTTTTTTTTGTCGGTGCGCTAACACTAAACTTTAAAATTTTGACTTGTTGTAGTGGTTTATTCTTTCTTGGCGGCGCAGTGATTCCGGTCGAAGAGCGTCGTGTTTTGTCTTGTGATTCGTTTGTCCTCGTTTTTTTTTTTTTTTTTTTTTTTTTTTGTCGGTGCGCTAACACTAATCTTTAAAATTTTTTACTTGTTGTAGTTGGTTTATTTTTTCTTGGCAGCGCAGTGGTTCTGTCTTTGCTTTTGTTTCAATGTCCACCCAATTGTACTGTGTTAACCAAAACGTAAGGAGATGCGTGCAGATAGAGCACAACGCTACTTCTTCCTACTCGTGCAGGTTTAAAAAAAAAACTGGCGCTGTGATAACACGCTATGGCTCCTTGTCCAGCACTATTCTCCTGAAGAATCTGGACGAGGAAGAAAGAGTGAAGCGATGAGAATGATTAGGTCGGCAGCATCAGTGTCCTGAAATTATTGTGAATTAATGTTTAAATGTTACTAGAGTTTGGTCGAGTTTCAGAGGCCTAAAGGAGGTCGTCCTGTTTGCCGTAGTACTTAGCAAACCCAAAATGTACCGTCTGATTTCTTTCCATAGAATTCTTGTAATGCATTACAACAGTCTGCACAGTCGTCTGTGAAAACTTGGGTTTTCTTGTCTTGATGTTGAGAAATTCCTAAATATCCAGTGTGTAAATGACTCCTTTTCTTGATCACATTTTAACATTGGAAATACCTTTAAATTAGATTATACTGTGTTCGTTCGACATTTCTGACGCCACACACACACACACACACACACACACACACACACACACACACACACACACACACACACACACATGGCGTGTATTCTTTTAGTTTTTGACTTTATTTGTTTCAAGCTCCAGAAAATTTGTTACTTTGATAAAATTTGATTACTCTCTCTCTCTCTCTCTCTGTCTGTCTCTCTCTCTCTCTCTCTCTCTCTCTCTCTCTCTCTCTCTCTTGAGGAATAACTCAACTCCTGTGTAAAAGGAAATAACAGAAGGTTTGTAAGAATACAGTAAAGAAGCTAAGGTAAGACATAGCTGTTCAAAGGAGACGCACACCTGATAGTTTGTTCAAAAGCATATCTTGCACTTAATGACGAACTCTAGAATGATGTAGGCTGATACTCAGTTCACGAGCACGAAAATTGTTTTCTTTCAAACACAAAGAAAAAAAACGCGGGATTTTTTTTTTTCACACACAAAAAAAGAAGCCATTGAAATGAAAATTTTAATCTTATCCCTCTCTCGTAAGCATACACCCATTGCCTGTTATCTCCGCCTCTACACGCATGCACGCATGCTCGCGCGCGCACATCTCTCTCTCTCTCTCTCTCTCTCTCTCTCTCTCTCACACACACACACACACACACACACACACACACACACACACACACACACACACGCACACACACACTAATCCAGTTCATCATCAGCCTGGTCTCAAACCTACCTCCCGTCCTCATTACCCTGTCATCACCCCTCACCCCCCCCTCCACCCCCCCCCCCCAATTACCACCACCACTACTGACCTCCTCCCAACCTTGTTTTCCCCATTCTCCCCCCTTTCTTCGCAAGCTCTATTTCCTCCAAAAGTAAGAGGGGACGGGTTTGGAGAAAGGTCAATCTTTGTGTCAGAAGTGATCACAGAAAAACCATTTGCTTTGACAGAGTGAAAAGAGAGTCACCTCTCTCTCTCTCTCTCTCTCTCTCTCTCTCTCTCTCTCTCTCTCTCTCTCTCTCTCTTCCTCCCCCCCTTCCCCCTCTCTCTCTCTCTCTCTGTCAACTGCGTAATGATCAACAAGCATGAAAGTCTTTCAATATGTAGAATGACGTTTCACAATCTTTCAGTATTTTGAAAGAGTCACAGCTCAAAGATGCAAAACTATTGTATTTCAACTGTTCAACTATTTTTTTCTTGTTTGTTGCGAAGTTGTTCCTACTAATGCATTGTCAGAGATTAACACGTTATGAAAATCAAACCTGACAAACCTATATCCAGTGAAGTGACAGGTTTGAAAAAAAAAAAAAAAAAAAAAAAAAAAAAAAAAAAAAATATATATATATATATATATATGCAACTCATCATTCTCTCTGCTTCTTGGTCGTGTAATCTGGATACACACTCGTTGTTGCTTACTGGTCGTTTAATCTGGATTGACGCTACTTGTTGCTGACTGGTCGTTTAATCTGGATAGACACTCGTTGTTGTTTGCTGGTCGTTTAGTCTGGATAGACGCTGTTTTGTTGCTTACTGGTCGTTTAATCTGGATAGACACTTGTTGTTGCTGACTGGTCGTTTAATTAATCTGGATAGACGCTTGTTGTTGCTTACTGGTCGTTTAATCTGGATAGACACTCGTTGTTGCTTACTGGTCGTTTAGTCTGGATAGACGCTTGTTGTTGCTGACTGGTCGTTTAATTAATCTGGATAGACGCTTGTTGCTGCTTACTGGTCGTTTAATCTGGATAGACACTCGTAGATGCTTCCTGGTCGTTTAATATGGATGGACGCTTGTTGTTTATCTTAACCATAATCATTTAGATTTGGTGTTTCAAATATTAACTATTTTCACGTCGCCCTGCTAATACAGATCATGATCTTACATTACGAGATTTTGGTGACAAGTCAGTGCGAGAGTAAAGTAAATGCTGCAGTCAGATTTGGCGCTAGTTTCGCATTCTCCCATCAAACCAAGTCACATAATTGGTCTGCACTGTAGCCAAAAGAGGTTGTAAACCTGCAAAAGTTTTTTTCTCTTTAAAAAGGGGTAAGTGAATAGTACTGAACATAAGTACGGTTACAATGGTTTAGATACAATGACCGCAATATCAAAAGACGTCTGGACGTGTTTCATCGCGGAACAAACCGTTGCGAAAGGGTTAATGACAAAAGGAATACTAGCTGTTCACACACACACACACACACACACACACACACACACACACACACACACACAGAGACATATATATATATATATATATATATATATATATATATATATATATATATATATATATATATATATATCAAGAATACCACTGAAATGCCTAATAAAATTCTTAAAATGCTCGACCCCTTGGGGAGCAACATCGGTTAAAAATAGAATAAAATAGATTTTAAAACTTCCTTTTACCATTCTATTTTTAACAGAATATCTATCTATCTATCTATCTATCTATCTATCTATCTATCTATCTATCTATCTATCTATATATCTATATTGATATTGATATTGATATATGGATGATATATGCATGTGGATGGAAGTAACTTGAGAAAGAAAACACCCCAGCGTAGTATGAATTATATATATATATATATATATATATATATATATATATATATATATATATATATATATATATATAAAGATTTATTTATCAACGCGATCTTGACAAGATGGGTGAATATATGAAGTTAAATGGGCTAAGTCTATCTTATGAAAAAAACAAACATTATTCTCTTTAACAATGGCTCAAATCCAGATAGAATGCCTGTCTTTACTTTGGGAAATACAACTATTAAATATGTAATACAGGTAAAATTTTTGGGAGTTCTTTTTACTTCAAAGTTAACATGGAACATACACATTGATGATTTACTAACTAAAGCAAGGAAAACGTTAAATTTACTATTAAAAAAAATAGTCTCTAATCAAAAATGGGGACGCAACTCATCTACATTAGTAACACTGTGTAAATCTTTAATGCGATCAAAGTTAACATATGCACAAGAAGTTTTTCTTCAGCGCTCCAAAGTATTTGTTAAAAAAGCTTCAAAGCATTGAATGCAAGGCATTAAAAGTAGCACTAGGTCTACCAACTCATGCATCATCATCACTAACATATTTTGAGGCTCAAATGCTTCCATTAGAAGAGTATAGAGGATTAGTGTGTTGTAAATATGTAATTAAAAATTCAGCTATCAAAACATACATCAACTCTGACATAAAGGTTAGATCAGATATTGACTTTCCCCAACAGAGCTAAATCAATATCCTCTCAAGTTACACTAGCAACATTCACAACAAAACTATAACCGATTCTGGCATTTCTACAGATACAGATTCAGTATCTGTCAGACCATTCTTTTTTTCCCAATACCAACATGGGAACTTCAAAAAGTTTATTTTGACCTTGACCACACATATATAAAGAAAAACGAAAACATAAATATGCTAGCCAGTTATACTAACTGTCATATTGAAGAGAACTACGCGAGCCATTTAAAGGTATACACAGACGGTTCTTGTATAAGCAGTAAAAACAGGGTGTGCCTTTTTAATCCCTGATTTGAAAATGAGAAATCGTTCTATATTGGATTACACAAATCCATATTTACAGCAGAACTAACAGCAATACTTATGGCCTTAAATTATTTGATCAACTTCCCTCAAACTATATTTCAGATTCTTTTTTGTGTAGATTCTAAATCAGTTTTGCAGGCATTACAAGCCTTACAACTGCACACCCGGCTAGAAATGATTATGGAAATTAGTTGCTTAATACACATGCTAATTGTAAGGGGTATCCAGATAACGTTTTTGTTGGATACCATCTCACTGTTCTTTATACTATAACGAAAAGGTAGACAGGGCAGCTAAACATGGTGCTAAGTGTGGTTCTCAGTCTGAATACCTTCATTTTCCTCTTCCCTTGCACGAGCATTATGGCCTACTAAGGTCGCACATTTGGAATGTTTTCCAAAATGAAGTGAAACATCAAAACAACCAAGACCATTTTAATATTCAAAATATAAAAGATAACTTTATTACGACTAAAAATTACTTTCCTTAATGTATAGATGGAAACTTGATGCTTTCAAAACAAAATATGTCAAAAATGTAGTTTGCATTTGTGGATGCAAAATATCTCCTAATCACATTCTTTCATGTCAAAGCTTGAAGATATTCATTCCACTTTTTGTCGCAGAATAACTCGCTCAGTATATTCGATTCACCAGCTTTGACTTATGACTTTTTTGTAATCTAGAGAACAGTCCAACTGGTCACTATCTACAATCATTTTTTCTTAATGCGGAAGTGATGGACGGGTAGAAGAGGAGATGGGGGGGGAGGGGAGGGGGGGGGGGGGGTATAATTTTGTTGATTTTTTTTTGTGTGCTATTATAATCGTGTAGCTATATATTCTTCCTACATTCAAATACATTACATTTTCACGCCTAAGCATCCATATGTATACACACGTACATGACTATGTAGAACTCCATACAGTTTAGACATGCACAAGTCTTTCTCTCTCTCACACACACACACACACACACACACACACACACACACACACACACACACACACACGTGCGCGTGTGTGCCTTTGTGTCTGTTTGTGTGTCTGTCTGTCTGTGTGTCAGCCTTTCAGTCTCTCTGTCTGTTTGTGTCTGTGTGCGCGTGTGTGTGTGTGTGTGTGTGAGCGTGCATATGTGAGTGTGTACATGTGTGTGTGCGTGTGCGTGTGTGTGTGTGTGTGTGTGTGTGTGTGTGTGTGTGTGTGTGTGTGTGTGTGTGTGTGTGTGTGTGTGTGTGAGAGAGAGAGAGAGAGAGAGAGAGAGAGAGAGAGAGAGAGAGAGAGAGAGAGAGAGAGAGAGAGAGAGAGAGAAAAGCAGATGGCAAGACTGCATTTATTCAGTAGGCTTTACATTTAAAAACCGTTTGGGGGTGTTTTTTTTTATGAATTTCCTTGATGCTTCAAATACCCGTGACTTTTTTTTTTTTTTCTGGCGACCGGTCGGAGGGAGATCAGTCTATTCTTTCCGCCGAACACGTCACACAACTCGCGCTGTTCCGGTGTGCTGGAACAATAGACCTGTACTCGGCTAAATGTCAAAAGACAGTTCATATCCGGACTGAACTATCATATGATTCCCCTTACGTAATTTGGCTCAACAATATGTTTAAATCTAAACGACAATAAAAATGGTCATCTACCAGCTGAAAGAAAAAAAGGCATTAGATACACCGTAGATAAGCACAATGGAGAGTTAAAAACCGACAGACCGACCAAAAGGAAACAAACAAACTGACAAAAAATCAAACAAACACACA
>JADBJO010012376.1:32500-37500 GCA_016801955.1 Conus betulinus
TTATCTGCCAAAGTCGTTCTGGAAAACACTATGTGTTTGTTTGCTCAGTTCTAGGTGTCTGTTAACCTGTTTCTTACTGACTCCGAGGAAGTTATATGTGGCCTAATTTTGTTGTTTGCTTTGTTTGTCTGCTTGTTCGCTTTTTCGGCAGACGACGCAAAACGTATGAAACCGATTTGGACAACACTCTATGGAATATCAGAATCTCGCCAAAAGAAAAAAAACAAAACAAAACAAAAAACTCAATTTTGTTTCTCGAAATTTAGATACTTAATGGCATTTGGAACAGGCTAAATTTTAGGGCCAAAACTGCAACGTCCATATCACTCCTATACTACACCAAGATTGCCCGACACAATGCCAAGAACATAAATTAGTCCTCTGTCTTAGAATCGCTATATATTATGGGAACTATTTCCCTTGTATTTTGCGTAATTCATCTCTATCAGGCACAGACCTTTCTCCCTTGTCTGGATCCTGGCCGGCTCCTTCAGAAACCTGTCAAGATCAAAGCTGTACTTTGTTTCGAAATGAATGTTACATTCCTAGATGAAAAGAAAAGAAAAAAGAAAACAAAACAAAACAAAATACATGAAATTAATCAGATTGAACATATTTTCTGGTTTTGTTAACTCAAGAACCAAGCAGACTAACTTTCACTTTAAGAGGTAAACTTTGACAGTGAAGACACTGAATTCTCAAAACATTATGACGTTCTTTTCTGAAAAGGCGGGTCCATTTACAGAACTCACTTAATCTGGAAACGGATCCGGAATAAAGGTGTGGCTCCACGATCCGTTTGACCTAGATGGAGGCCTGTGCTTTCTTCCTAGTGCCATGTTGTTGTGTTCTGTATTGTTCGTGTTCAGGCTGGCCATGGGATATTCCTTTCCATTTCTTTTTTGCTTTATTTTTATTCTTTTTTCTTCATTCATTCTTTTCTTTTCCCCCTTCCTTCCTTTCTTCTTTTCTGTATTTCTTTCACCCCCTTCCTTCCTTCGTTCGTTCCTTCCATTAAAACAAATATGATATCCTTCTTTTTCTTTCCGTCTGTCTTCTGTTAGTCAGCGTTGCATGTGCCTAGGCCTAGATTGGCAGGAAAACGAGAGAGTGTGTGAGTGAGAGAGAGAGAGAGAGAGAGAGAGAGAGAGAGAGAGAGAGAGAGAGAGAGAGAGAGAGAGAGAGAGAGAAAGGTAACCTAAATAAACTCCCCGGGAGAGCGAAAACTTTGTCATATTGCAAACACAGGCATTATTTGTCTGCAAATTAATTTTCTCCACACGACCTGATTAGTCAATCAGTCGGTCTGCTAGTTAATTAGACGGCTGACTGGATATTTGGTGAATCAATAGTTTAAATCAGCTGATGGTATGGGAACAAATATGAAGTCGGGGAAAATTATGATCATGAATAATAAACGTTTTTTTCCATCACTTTCTGAGAGTGAGGGGGGGGGGGGGGGGGGGGGGGCGATGAATGGATAAGGTAGGGTAGGGGAGGTAGGTGAGAAAAGGAGGGAGGGAGGGGTTGAAGGGGTGAGCAGGTAGTTGAGATGGAGGTGGAACTGAAGAGACTTGAAGAAATAGGCGTTTCGGTACTGAAATTGCATTTATTCAGTACAATTATCTCCCTTTTCCTACGGGCAGTTTAAATGGCTACTTGTTGACTGACTGTCCGCCCTCCTACCATGCGCTGTTCTGACGGGCGGCCTGGACACGATCAGCTGCGTTAAGAATTACTTCATCGAATCCACTGCATCCGACAAACCAAAAGCATCGAATTTCTTTGGCATTTTCATGCCTATTCAGTACAAATACTTCGTCTGTATATCCTTCTGTTTTTCAAAATACACTACATAGTCGTAGGCGAATCTGTTCCACTGTCTTGATGAATAAAATGAATTGAAAAAAAAAAAACAAAACAAAAAAACAGGAAGCATTACGACGGCATCCTCGGGAAAGAGACACACAGATACACACACAGACACAGACAGACAGACAGACAGACAGACACACACACACACACACACACACACACACACACACACACACACACACACACACACACACACACATACATACACTCACTCACACATTTACACACACACACACACACACCACACACACACACACACACACACACACACACACTGCACTATTTCACAACCAGGAGAGCACAAAGTATCACATAACCGAGGGTTTTTTTTTGTATTGTTTTTTTTTTTAAAAATCTACCTGAGATGAAAGAGAACAGAAGATGAAATTCCAATAACGACACCTGTTGGGCACGATCGTCGCCTCAGCAGTCTCTGTACGAGTTGATAAGAATCGTCATCAGCAGCTTAGTGTGCGACGTTCGTGGCTAATGCAGTGAAAGGGATACAGCGTTTACTTTTGGCCTATGCCCGCCCGCCTGACAAAGCCACACATGTCGCACCTGGATGAAGTCAGCTTTCATCTCCCGCCCAGACGCATTAGCAACCCACACAACAACGCAACAGTAATGATTGTGCAACCGTACCGTCTAACATTGACATACTACCCGCTCAGAGAGAGAGAGAGAGAGAGAGAGAGAGAGAGAGAGAGGAGGGAGACACATATAATGAAATGAGAGTGAGAGAGAGAGAGACAGACAACAGAGAGAGAGAGAGAGAGAGAGAGAGAGAGAGAGAGAGAGAGAGAGAGAGAAAGAGAGAGAGAGAGAGAGAGAGAAATATAAGATGGGAAAGAGGAAAGAGAGGAGGGAGACATATAATGAAATGAGGAGAGAGAGAGAGAGAGAGAGAGAGAGAGAGAGAGAGAGGAGAGAGAGAGAGAGAGAGGAACAGTCTAGAAGGAAAGGAGTGCGGGACGGGACTGGAGAGACAGTACGGGTTGTTGACTTCGGAAAAGACGCTGCAGACAGATGTATCATTTTTAATTTACGTGGGCAGACATCCGCGAGTCCAGACAACTCTGGCACAGCTGGAGAGAAGCAGATTGGTAATTCGACACATAAAGGAAGAGATCAGTTTAAAACGTGAAGCCTCTTATCACCGCAAAGTTCCGGAAATCCGGACAAATCAAGTCCTGCTGTGAGCGTGTCTTAAATTCAAATTTACACGGAAAGCAGATCGGTGGTATTTAAGGAAAGGGTGGGTTTGTATTTTGATTCTTTTCAATTAAACCAGTTCACGATGTCCTGAAAAACAATAGCCGACATAAAGAACTGTTTTTAAACGTTTTTGTCAGAATGTACACAGAAAACCTTGATGTGGCCTGTATCCAAGAGACACACCTGAACCCAACCACAGGTTCAGAGTCAGAGGCTACCAAACCTTCAAGATGGTCAGAGAAGGAAGACCAAAAGGATCAGTGCAGATACCCGTCAAACAGTATTCCAGCCTCGGAATTTACAGTGGACACAAATCAGGAAGCTGAAATACACGGAATCAAGATCACAGTGGACAAGACTGTCTTCACCATCATCAACAGTGTACTGCCCACAAGACAAAGAGCTCACTCTACAGAAAATGGACATACCATCAGAGAACTGCTTAGTAGTAGGTGACTTTAACAGCCACTCAACCTGTTGGGGTTACAGTGAGAATGACCGTAGAGGAGACGAAGTGGAGGACTGGCAAATAGAGAGCAACCTGCTTCTGCTGAATGATCCAGAAGACCCCCAACCTTCTTCTCTCGCCGATGGCTCACCACGACCACCCCAGATCTTGCCTTTGCCACTGAAGACCTTGCCCAAAAAACCAGCAGGAAGGTACAGAGCCAGTTGGCAGGCAGCGACCACAGACCAGTACTACTGGCCATCAATTTGCAGTACACACCAGCAACGCCAAGTCCTTTCCCAGATGGAATTATAAGAAGGCGGATTGGGAAATTCGCGCGGGCCTCTCTGACGAGTATTGTAAGACCATCAAAGTGAACGATTATAACATCAACAGAGCCACCAAAATCTTCAACCAAGCCATCCTGAAAGCAGCCTCAGAGGCAATTCCACGTGGCGCTCACAAGAACTACAGGCCATATTGGACAGAAGAACCGCAGGAGCTTGAAGATGAAGTGACAAGGACTAGAGAGGAGGTGGAAAACAACCCAACACAAGAAAACAACATCACTCTCAAAGCCTGCACTGCCAAATACAGAAAGGCCTACATGCAAGCTGCAGAACAAGTTGGATGGAGAAAACAGAAAAGCGGAACCTTGACAGAGATGGCAATAACTTTAGGAACTCACCAAAGCCTTGAATAATGAAGAGACAAGGTCAGCGCCCGTCACGCTCCAGAAAGATCAGGAGATTGTGACAGGGAGAGAGGCAGCGAACTTCTTCATAGGCAGCTCTTTGAGCAAACCAGCAACATCTCTGTGATAGAGGACAGAAAACAACAAGTCCATGAAGAAATGAAGAATCACCAGGATGACCAAGACCAACCTGATTACATGGACAGGCCTTTCAAACTGAAAGAATTAGAAGAAGACGCAAAATCTTTACAGGACAAAAAAATCTCCTAGGTCCTGACAAAGTCACCAACGAGATTGATAAACACCTCGGCACCAAAGCAAAGACCAAACTCCTTGCTCTCTTCAACAACAGCTGGAAGACGGGGGCATGTTTCACAAAGCTGGCGAGAAGCTGACATGGTGCCCATCCATAAGAAGGGCAAAGACAGAGTCAGGGCTGACAGCTATCGCCCCATCAGCCTCATCAGCTGCGTGGGCAAGCTCCTAGAGCGTATGATCAACTCGCGGCTAGTTTGGCACCTGGAGAAGAACAACATTATCACTCCAGAGCAGGCAGGCTTCCGCCAACATCATTCCACTGAGGATCGAGTGACCTACATTGCCCAGAAGATCGGGATGGCTTCCATGACAAACAGCATGCACTGGCGGTGTGAATAGACATGGAAAAGGTGTACGACAAAGTCTGGAAGGATAGCCTCCGGAGAAAACTCCAGAAGAGTGGTGTGACTGGCTGTATGTACCAATGGATCTCGCAGTACCTGAAAA
>JADBJO010012376.1:50000-58478 GCA_016801955.1 Conus betulinus
TGGAAACCACAGCAATATCCTTTTTTTTTTTTTCACTTTACGTGACGAAATCATGAATGAGAAAATGTCACTGGTATTCACTGACAGTTCTGTAGACGACAGTCACCCCAGGTAAAACTGGATCAGTCCCGTGGACAGCGTGCAGCCCGCCAAAGAGCACATGCTTGGGTCTCTGCATGCTTCGTGTTGCCGATGCGTCTTCCTTTCCAAATGCAGGACAATTAAGACATTCCTCTTATGACATGTGTCTTTCTTCTTCCTGCTTGTTAAACCAGAAAAAGCGATCGTCTTCCGAACACGGATCGCAGAAATATTCTTGAACGACGTCGTCTGATTCACACAGCAGCACACTCACATCAACCGTTTGATGAAACACATCCTTGCGAAACACTTTTTGTCTATAGCTTGCTCCAGACTTGTGTCGATGTCCGACTGGTGGATTTCTGGGCCCCTGCTGTTACACGCTCCGACAGATCGGGGAATGCAAACACACCGAAGCGTATCCTGAATGGGCGTGGATGTGTATGTGCGTGCGCGCGTATGTGTGCGTGTATGCGTGTGTTTATGAGAGTGAATGCATGTGTGTACGAGTGCTCGAGTATGAGTGTGTGTGCGTGTGTGTGTGCGTGTGTGTGTGTGTGGTGTGTGTGTGTGTGTGTGTGTGTGGGCATGTGTATGTCTGTGTGTGAGTGTGTAAGTTTGAGTGTATGTGAGGGTATGGGTGTGTTCGTATTGAGATGCGTGTATTTGTGTATTTATGTAAGTGCGTACTTTTTTGTGTGTGTGTGCGCGGGCACGCGCGCCCGTAATGTGTGTGTATGTGCGTGAGTACGCACGCGCGCGCGCTTGTGTGTGGGCTTGTGTGTGTATGTGTTTGTGTGCGCGCGGTATTGTGCGGTTTTTGTGCGTTAATTATTATGCTTCTTTGCTTTGAATGAAGAAAACGTTGGTATTCTGTTCATAATGTTTTCTTAAATGTCAGTACAACTTTGAGTTAATCTGACAATAAAAATTGGTTTCAGTCAGTCAGTGTGTGTGTGTGTGTTCGTGGTATCGTCGCAGACACACACCAAATACGAGCGGGCGCGCACACACACACACACACACACACACACACACACACACACACACACCACACACACACACACACACACATCTATCTATCTATCTATCTATCTATCTATCTATCTATCTATCTATACTATATATATATATATAGATATATATATTATTATATATATAGATAAGAAGAGAGAGAGGAGAGAGAGAGAGAGACAGAGAGAGAGAGAGAGAGAGGGACACAGACAGACAGACAGACAGAGGAGGATCCTGTAGCCCGTAAAAACAAAAGCGAAAACAAAAGAAACAGAACAGAAATAAATCTGCCTAGATTTCGTCCCCAACACTTCGATCTGCTGTTTCTGTTCCTCCTCGGGGAATATTTTTAAACAGCTAAGATGTTTGCATACAAATGAAATCGAGTTGAAAATTTGTTTGTTCAATATAAAGACAAAAAAAAACTTTAAGAACCAAAATGAAAACGTTAAAAGGAGGAAAAAAGAAAAGAAAGTGAGGAAGGAGTGGAGAAAACAAGACCGGCAAAAAAAAGTTTTCAAATTTCATGATTGGAATGAAACCAAACTCAGGCACACTTAAAACGCAGCATTCGTACTAAGGTTTAAAAAAAATTGAGAGAAGAAGAAGAAGAAGAAAAGTGCCAAAATCCTTCAGGACGAACAAGAGAAGAAGGAAGAGAAAGAAGAAGAAGAAAAGGAAAGAAGAAGACAAAGGAAGAGATCTAAGAGATGAAAAGAAGAAGAAGAAGGTGAAGAAGAAGTTATGAAGAACAACAACAACAACACAACTACGAAAGCAACACAATGCCGGTTGATCTCCAAGTTGTAGGAGCATCGCTCGAAGGAGATATTTCAACGACGCTGCGGTGTTAGGTGATCCCTGGTTTCCAGCATACCAATTTTCTCGTGTCCAGTGCGGGACAAAGCACGGCACACACCACACACACCCCCCCCCACCCCTCCATGCGGGTTACTCCAGAGCCGACTTCACTCTCTCCTCCCTTGTTACCAAAACCAACCTCACCTCTGTGCAAAGTGTCCGTCAAAATGCAACTCCGTCTGTCTCGAGTACTTTTCGGTGCTGTGGAACTACATCTCAGGGAGACTGGTCTGTCTGGGTGTCGGTCCTGTCTGTCTCTCTCGGGACGCTATCATGACGGACATACTCCCTCACCCTGTGTCCTCTCTCCTTCTTCTGTTTGACTGTATCTCCTTTTTCTGTTCAAACCGTCAGAGACTCTCGCACCAGCTTGTCATCGTCGTCCTTCTCTTCAGCCAGATCCAGACTTGTCCTTCTCTCCTTCTTCTCCTGTCTCTCTCTTCCTCTGCGGCTTCTTCTCCCTGTCCTCTCTCTCTCTCTTCTCTTCTTCTCTCGCTCCCCTCCTGTCTCTTCGTCTCTCTCTCTCTCCTCTCTCTCTCCTGTCTGCGTCTGTCTGTCTGTCGTCTGTCTGTCCTGTCCTCTCTCCTCGTCACTCCCCGTCTGTCCTCTGTCTGTCTGTCCCTCTCTCCCTCTCATTCTCTCTCTCTGTCTGTCTGAGAAAGCTCTCAGTCTGTTCTCTCTCTCCTCTCTGTCCCTCTGTCTGTCTGTTCGCTTCTCTCTCTCTCTCTAAGCTCTTCTCTCTTCTCCGCTCTTCTCTCTCTCCTCTGTCCTCTCTCCGCTCTCTGGTCCTGCTCTCCTTCTGTCTGTCTCTCTCTTCTGTCTGGCCGTTCTGATCTGTCGTCTGTCACATAAAGGTCTTCTCTTTGTCTAATCACATAATCCTCATCATCTTCATGTCCCTCATCCTAAAACTGCTGCTTCTCTCTCTCCTCTTCAATGTCTGTCTCTCTCTCATGCCTCTCTGCTCTCTCCCTAAAAGAACTAGTCGTCTCTCTCTCTCTCTCTTAATCTATCTCTGGGTCTCTATCATCTCCTCTGGCCTCTCTCCTCTCTGTTCCTCCCTGCTCTCGTCTCTCTCTCGGTCGTTCCTGGTCTCTCTCTCACTCTCTGTCTGTCTCTGCCTCATCTCTCTCTCTCCTCTCTCCTCTCTCTCCTCCTCTCTCTCGTCCCTCTCTGTCCTCCTCTCTCTCCTACTCTCTCTCTCCTCGGTCTCTCTCTTCTCTCCTCGTCTCTCTCTCCTGTCTCCTGTCTCGCCTCCCTCTTTCTTCCTCTACTTTCTGTCTCTTCTGTCTCTCCTCTCTCTCTCTCTCTCTCTCGTCAGGAGAGAGAGAGAGAGTCTAGTCTGTCTCTCTCCCTCTTGTCTTCCTGTCTGCTCTTCTCGTCGCTCCTCTCTTTCTCTCTCCTGTCTCTCTCCCTCTCTCTCTCTTCTTCTCCTCTCTCTCTCTCTGTCTTGTCTCTCTCTCTCTCTCTCTCTCTATCATCTCTCTCTGTCGGTCTCTCCTCTCTCTGCACTGGTCAAAATCTCCTCCTCATCTCAGTCTCCGAGTGTCTAAAAAGCTCTCTCTCCATTAAAAAAAAAAAACTCTCTCCTCCTGTTCGTAACTCTCTCGCTCTGTCTCTCTCTCTCTACTCTCTCTCCCCTGTCCGTCTTCTCTCTCTGTAAAGTCTAAAAAAACTTCCTCCTCTCTCTCCTCCCCTCTCTTCTCACTCTCTCTCTCACTGTCTGTCTGTTGTCCGTCTGTCTTCTTCTCACGTCTGTCACTCTCACTGTCTGGTCTCTCCTCTCTGTCACCTTCTGAAGTCTCTACCTCGTCTCTCCCTCGGGGGGGGTCTCCCCCATCGTCTCTCGTCTTTTAAATAACTTCTCTCTCTCTCTCTCTTCCCTCTCTCCCTCTCCTCCCTCCTCCAAAACAACTCTCTCCTGACTCCCCTCTCTCCGTCCTCCAAAATCTCTGATCTCTCCTCTCCTCCTCGTCCTCTCTCTCTCCTCTGCTCTCCCTTTCTTCTCTCTCTCCTTCTCTCTCCCACATATCAATAATGATAACTAGGTTATAAAGTCCATAATAGCCTGCAATATTTCAATGCTTCCGTCATAATCATGATTCTCTAAACACAGAATAAGTAAATGAAATTTGGAGAGAGTATGCATATCCTGTGGAAGGTTCGCGACTCAGATAGAATCTATAGAGGGAAAAATCCCAAACAGTTACAGAACTTATTTTCACTAAATAATATTGTCATTGGTGTAATTCTCTGACAACATGTTTTGGTTACATGTTTTGGCTTTTGCATTCTTTGTATTCTTCTCCTTTCTTCCTCCCCGCATTTGAGGAGAGAGAGAGTTATTATTTTTAACTCGAGAGAGAGAGGGATCCTCTCTCTCGAGATTTCGAGATTATTTTAATTTAGACGCCGATCATCCTCTCGAGAAAGGACTTTCCATTTATTTGTTAGACCGCACGGGATCCTCATCTCTCTCTCCCCGATCCCTCTCTCATTTTAGACCGATCGCTCTCTTCGTATCCAGTTATTTTAACCGATCCTCTCTCTCTATTATTTTTTTTGGAACCGACGATCCTCTCTCCATGGGGGGGGGGGGGTTCCAGTTATTTTTTTAGAACCGTCCTCTCGCTCGGTCAATCCTCTCTGATCCCCTCTCTCCTCTCGCCAGTAATGCTTTAGAATTTTTAGACCGATGCCTACTCTCTCCTTTATTTTTAGACCGTCCCTCTCTACTCCACCGACCTCTCTCTCTCACTTTCCCAGTTTATTTTTATACCGATCCTCTCATCCAACTCTCCTATTCGCCCTCATCTCCGACTCCTCTCAACTCCAAAAAAAAAAAAAAAAAAAAAAAAAGACCGATCTCAATCAAAAAAAAACGGGGTAAACTTTTCTCTGCTCTGTTCCATGGCCTCTCTGCAAAACGCTCTCAGTTTGCATCTGTAAACCGTAAATTTGTAAACAAATCCATGGACTCAAATACCTCTCTCTTCACCACCTCCAAAATCCTCCGACCCGGATGAGCTCAGCTCTCTCTACTCCTTCCTCCTCTCCTCCTCCCTCTCTATCCTCTCTCTCTCTCCACGACCGCTCTCTCCTCCCCCTCTCTCGGCGATCCTCTCTCTATCTGTCTTATTTTTAGACCGATCCTCTCTCTATCCTCCCTCCTCTCTCTCTCTCTACCGCGCTCTCTTCCTGCTTCTCCCACCTCTCTGTCTCTCCACCGATCTCGATCCATCTCTCTCTCATCCTCTCTACTCCTCTCTCTCTCCGATCCTCTCTCTCTCTCTCATCTCTCTTTGTATCCTCTCAGTCCTCTCCTGTCTTCCTTGCCTCTCTGTCTGCCTCATCACAAAAAATCTCTGTCCTCTGTCTCTGTCTTCTGTTTTTTGCCTGTTTGTTTGTCTGTCCCTGCTTTGGTCCTCCTCTCCGCTGTTCTGGTCGTCTGTGTTTGTCTGTTGTCTGTCTTCTGTCTGTCTGTAATCTCTCTCCTCCTTCTTCTCTCGCCCTCCCTCCCTCTTCTTTTCCTTCTCTCCCCCCCTCTCTCCCCTCCGTCTTCTGTCTGTCTATTCTGCTGTACTTTGTCTGTTCTGTCTTACTGTCTGTCTGTCTGTCTTGCCCTCTCTCCCCTCTCCCCTCAACACTCTCCTCTCCTCCTATCTAGCCTCGCCCATCTCTCTGCGACTCTACCGTCTATCTCTCTCTCCTCTCTTTCCTCCATCCTCCTGTCTGTTTATCGTCTTACTCACTCTGCTATTTGTCTCTCCGTGGTCCTCCTCTCCTCAGTCCCTCTCTTCCTCTCTCTCCCCTCTCTCCGCCCACATCCTCGCTATCTCTCGGATCTCTCTCTTCACTCGTGTGGCGTGTGTTGGGGTGTTGTGTGTGTTGTGTGTGTGTGTGTGTGTGTGTTTGTGTGTGCGTGTGTGTGTTTTTGTGTCGTGTATCGAGCAGACACACACACAAATACGACCGCGCGTCATGAGACACACACACACACACACACCACACAACACACACCACACACACACACACACACACAAAAACACACAACACATCTACTATCTATCGATCTATCTATCTATAATATATAGGCTAGTATCTATATATCATATACCTATCTATTATCTATATATATAATATATAGAGAGAGAAGAGAGAAGAGAGAGAGAGAGAGCAGAGGAGATGAGGCCATAAACAAACCGCGAAAACAAAAAAGAAACAGAAAATAAACAAATATGCCTATTTTTTCCGTCCCGCCCCTACACAGAACTTTGATCTGCTGTTTCGCCTCTGGGAATTTTAAAACTGCTAAATGTTTACATCAACTGAAATCGATTTTAGAAAAATTTTGTGTGTTTCAATATAACCAAAAAAACAAACCTTTTACCAAAGAAAACGGTTAAAGAAAAAAATAAAAAGGAGGAAAAATAAAGAAAGAATGAAGGAAGGGGAAGAAACAAGACCGCAAAAAGTTTTCAAAAATTTCAATGATTGGAATGAAACCACAAACTAGGCACCAACGCAAGCATTCGTCTAAGGTCTTAAAATGTGAGAAAAGAAGAAGAAGAACAGTGGACAACAACAAACAATCTCAAAAACAACACAACAACACAACAACACAAGCAGCGTACGAAAATTAGTTCACCGCTTGTATTCTGGTTTGCATTTATTTCCTCGACCAAATCAAATCTTATATCCCAGTTTTAAAAAAAGTCAAAAGAAAGTGAAAAAAGAAAAATGTAAAAGCACAAAAAAAAAAAATTTCCCCTCCCCCCCCAAATTCAAAGCACTTTCCCTATCCAGATGGACGAAAACAGCTACCTGTGGCTGCTGACAGAGTCCAAAAAGCTCCGTTAGACTGAACTCTGGCGTGCGATCCTCAGGAGAGCAATGCGTCGCTGTTTCGCGCGGGCCTCTTCCTCCGCAATATCTATACTGGCAAGCACCGACCCCCTCGAAAACCGATGTGAGGTCCCTTTGCCATTTTGACTGTAATCCTTTTCGGTCCCAACGGTCCAGAAAAAGCCTCTACGCTGCGCGATCTGGCAACAGCAACGAACAGCTTGTGTCCTCGTCCGAAAGGATCTCTAAATCGTTCCGAGGGGCCAGAGGTGCCCAGTGGAGGCTAAGGCGTTATCTCAAAAAGGGCAGCAACAGTCCCTGTAGGCTTTTTTTTTTTTGGTCGAGATAGTTTAATGGGTGGGGGTCGGGGGGAAAATCGAGAAAAGGGAAAAAAAAAAGGATCGTGGTTTAAACACCAGCCATAACCGAAATTTAAAAAATTCAATTTCACAAACCATAATTAAAAAAATAACAATACAAAACCTCCGGAAAAATTCCATAAAAAAAAGACGGGAAAGGCCTGCCATCAGAAGAAAATGGTTTTTACTGGCTCGTTCTTTCTTAATAAGTATGAAAAATTAGGCCATATTCCTAAAAAAAGGCAAATGCTTCCCACAAGCGCGGGTCTTTTGAGTATAAGGGATTCATATTATAATAGAGTGGGCAGCATGCAATAACAACAACAGTATGATTCTCTTTTTCTGAGTTGTAAGATAATTGGTTGACATTTTACGAAATGTATGAAGCACGACTAAAAGGTAAATATGTAGCAAACCGCGAAAAAATGAGATGTTGGCAAATTAATACAAAAAAAGGGTTTAATCGTACGCAAACTCCGGGGTGGTGAACTATTCTCAGTGGCAGGAAAAGGAGGAGAAGGGTCGATGGAATTAGATGAAGGGAAAACATATCGGGGGGAAATCATCAGCTGATAACAATCATCAAGAAAAGTCTCAAAAAAAGCAAAATACATCATCAAATCGGCTGAGGCACGGCGGGGGGAGGGCACTGGATGGCTGGATAAACCCCTAAAACATCCATCCATAAACCAAATGAAGTAGGAATAATAATAGTAAGTGTAAATTTAGGATCAAACACCGACACACTAAAATATGATCAACTTCATGGGGAAAAAAAAAAAGAGCAAATGCTGGCTTTCCCGGACTACTAGTCTGTCTAGTGAACTTATTGAATAGTCAAATAGTAAATGCGAATCAAAACTAGATTCAAACATAAAAGTTATTAAAGTCTCTATGTACAAATAGGATATTAGGACATACGTATAGATATCTAGATAATCTGGATCTTTCCGGTATTCCGCGGGGTGAATGTCCAATAGGTTAAAGGTTACTGATCGCTAGGAACAAAAAATCATAGGAAGAAAAAAAATCAAAGGGAAAGGAAACCGACCAATTGGTCGTTATGCACGGGTGCATACCGGTATGATAGACACGACCGACAAAAACAAGCAACCACGCAACCCTTGCAAAAGCGAATAAATAAGAAGACGAAAAGCAAAGATGAAGAGAGAGAAGGGGATAAGAGAAAGGAGAGAAAGAGGGAAGAGAGAAGTAAAACAGAGTAGGGAACTATAAAGACGAAAGAGAGAATTTTAAATACAGGTGAATGGAAATTACCAAGACAAAAAAACCTCTCACACCCTAAAAAGCTGAAAAA
>JADBJO010012377.1:0-5000 GCA_016801955.1 Conus betulinus
TTTACCAAATCATCCCCTTCAAACGGAATTACGGCCTACATTGAATTGAATTCCGCTCCTCTGTCTCTCTCCATGCTGTCTCTGTCTCTGTCTCGTCTGTCGTCGGTGTCTGTCTCTCTCTTCTAACACCACTCCACACCCACACAGAGAGAGAGAGAGAGATATCTATCTCGGAGGAGAGGAGAGCTCTATGATAGGAGGACCCCCCCGCGAGGAGGAAGATGAGCGAAGAGAGGAGAGCACTCTCTTGCTACATATACGTAAGGTAATCTCATTCCCCCTCGAACTGGGGGGAAGGATGAGCAATATTTTAAGTGGATTTAAGAGAGAATAGAAGCCACGACAGATGGCCATAAGATCGCCCAATACAGGACAGAGATAGAGAGAGGGTTGGTTCGTTTTGCCTACATCACTCTTTCTCTCGCTCGCTAGTTGCGTGGTATGGGGGGTTGACTTCTGTTCACATTTGTAGCCCGACAGAAAAAAAAAGAAAAAGAAAAAGAAAAAAAGTGATCCATCTTCTCTAGAATCCTTCGCCTACGTCTGTTTGGGAGGGCCCCACATTTAGTGTGGTGCGGTAGTGTGTACGCGGGCGCACACCCGCGCGCGCGCGTTGAGTGTGGTGGTGTAACAATGGATGTGCGCGTGCGTGTGGTGCGTGCGTGCGTGCGTGCGTGCGTGTTATTTTTCGTTAAGACTCGATTGACGAGAGGCAGACAGACACAGAGAGACCGGGGGAGAAACGAGACAGAGAGACCGAGACCAGTAGCGAGGGAAGGAGATGAGAGAGAGAGAGAGCGTAGAGAGAGATGAGAGAGAAGCAGGAGAGAGGATAGAGAGAGAGAGAGAGATAGAGAGAAGAGAGAAGAGAGGGAGAGATAGATATCTGCGCTAGATAGCGACTCTCTGATATACACCCTACCATACCCGTTCCAGCATAACCGATAGAGATACAGGGCTTCCTTACTCTCGAGCCTAGCGCGGGGTTTTTTTTTTTTTTTGATTTTTGTTATTTTGTGCTAGCGCCCTCTCTGGGGTTGTGGTCCTCCCCCCCCCCCCCTCACTCTCCCCCCCCCCTCCTCCGCCCCCTGATCGTCAGGGGGTGGGCTGTTTCTTGTTTTGAGAGACAGACCTCCCTCCCTCCAGATAAAGAGCAATAAATGGAAGTGGGGTGTATTTTACCCGTCTTACAAAAGGGAAGAATGGGGTTTGAACATCACCGGAGGCACATGTCAACGTTACCACGACCACCAGAAGAAACGCACAAAATTATCAACAAAAAACGTCATGAAAAAGAAGAAGAAATAATAAATAAACACCACCTTTCTGCAGTTTTCCCGTTTCTCTCCCATCATTCTATAAGACAAAAAAAAAAAACCATTATTTGTCCCGCAGCATATGTTTTTTTTGTTTTTTTTTTTTTTTTTTTTTTTTTTTTTTTTTTTTTTTTTTGACCCCATTTTCCAATGTTTTGGGTTAGTCCAATTTATCCCACCCCGGTTCCTTTTTCCGTCTGCCGATCGTGCCTGTAGTACTGGAACAGCTTTCCCTGGGTACCGCGCTAACACCCATTTCTAAACTACTAAACGGGCCAGTGAAGGCGGTGTAAACCCCCCCGTCTTTCCCCTTCCCCCTCTCGTTGACTTCCCTGTGGCGGGTCCTGACCACGAGATCGCACAGCACTTTACTTGTTTTATACTGCCAAGGCCAAGTCTTTTCGTCTACGGTAGTTCTGTCTCTTCTGTTCTGCCGTTTCATTGTTCGTTTCAAGATGATTCATTTCTGGAAAGAAAAAGAACCCCGAAAAAACTGTTTGCTCTGGGCATTTTTTTTTTTTTTTTTTTTTTTTTTTTTTTTTTTTTAAAGTTTGCCAATGTTTCGTGTCTGTCTCTTGGTTCTTCTCACAGGGATTCGCTCTTGGCCCTAGTTTTTTTCTTTTTTTTTTTAAATTTTTTTAAAATTTTTTTCTTTTTTCTTTTTTTACTGTAAGGGAACGTTTCTTGTCTTTCTGTGGTTCTCATTTTTTTTTCTTTTAATTCTCAATCTTTCTCTCTAATGATATATTTCAGTTTCGTGTCTTTTTTTTTTTCAACCAGCTCATGTACATTTAAAAATTCTGTTGTCCGGACTTGCTTCTTTCTCGATCTCTCTTTCATTTCTTGGCTGGCGTAAACTTGAACAGTTTGCTGCTAAAACATTGTGCTCAAAGCCAGCACACTAACATAGGAAACAATTATTTTCTGATTTAAAAAAAAAAAGCCCTGAACGGTCGATGGAACTTGATACACTTTTAATCGTCAGCCCACCATTAGGCAGATTTCACACACGGATGGTCGTAACTATGCGTTTTCTCCCTTCATCACGCCAGTGCGGAGAAGCATTTTTTAGAACCCACACTAAGCAAACGTGGAGACAAACAGTGTTTACTGGTGGCATTGTGACATGCACAGTCCTTGGTGGTGGGAACGTAGGCACGACAGTTTTCATATTGGTGCTTTGTCGCACATAGAGCCATTTGGTTCAAAGAATCCCACGGGACTCTGATGGTCTGCCACGCCACCGACCCGCTAAAGACAACATCAACCCCCGAAAGTTGGCGATGGGATTTGATTTGACGTGTGTGCAAGATGTTATGCGTGCGTTCACACACGGAACCTCGGTTTATAGTCTCATTCGAAGGACTGTATGGGGAATGGAGTCAGAAACCAGTGTTAACTCTTAAGGGGAAAAACCCACCTGTACCGAAACGGCCCGGCGGAGATTCGAACCCGCGACCCCAAGATTACGAGGCCGGCGCTCTGCCACTGAGCTATCCCGACCTCCGATCGTAATTTCGAACTACACGTGGAATTGGAGTTTCACGGTTCGAAAACTCTCTCTGTCCCTTTTGCTCCCCCTTTCCCCGCCCTCCTCCCTCCCCCCCCCCCCCCCCCCCCCCCCCCCCCCCCCCCCCCCCCCCCCCCCCCCCACTCCTTCCCCCCTCCATCCCTCTCTCCCCTCCACTCCCCTCAACAGTGAACGGATACTTGATTCAGATCAGGGAAGCCCAGGGCAGCAGAAGAAAGAAGGGTTGGGGCACACTTTCCATCCCTCCCGTATCACCAGAGGCAGTGACCCTCTAACAATGCTCCGGCCGCCCCTACACTGCAAGCCAAACTCAACTCTGGGTAGAAGCCGGTCGGGGCAGGAAAGAAAAGAAAAAAAAGCACATGGCTCCGATCGGGGAATCAAACCCACGACCTCCCAGCTGGGAGTCCGCGCGGTGCAAAAACCACTTCGCCACGGCGGCTGGTGAAAATGGAACAAAGTTGACAGCCCTTTGACCTGGAGGATGGTCAGTTGTCTTGGTGGACAGACTGGTCAGTGGTGGCGTCCGCCAAGGTGTTGTGATGGCGAATACTTTATGTCTTTTTTTAAATTCATTTTTTTTTTTTTTTTAGTACTGGCACAGGAAACAGGGCCGGAACAGCTCAGTGGTAGAGCGCCGGACTCGTAATCTTGCTGATCCTGGGGTTGCAGGTTCGAATCTCCGCCGGACCGTTTCGGTACAGGGGGATTTTCTCTCAAGACTTAACATTGGTTCTGACTCCATTTCCATACAGTCCTTCGAATGAGACTATAAACCGAGGTTCCGTGTGTGAACGCACGCACATCTTGCACACACGTAAAAAACCCATTAGGCCCTACCAGCTTTTGGAAAAGAGATGGCCAGTTTGGCCGTTGGTATGGATGGACACGTTACACATAGCATGCACCCCTGCGTAAGAAATGGAAAGAATGAAGGAGTAAGGAAACTGACTGATGAAATGACATCGAACGATATGGACACGGATGACACGGGAAACGACTAAATGAAGCGATAATCCGGCAGCTCTTCAGTCGGCACTACCTAGGTAGGCAGCCCCGTTGTGTAAAGGAGTGTGGATGATTGCAAAGCGCTTAGAGCTTGGTCCTCTGGACAAGAACAGGCGCTATATAAGTACCCATTATAATACAATATTATATAATCATTTCATTGTAAAGGCCACGACTGACCCAAGACCAGCATGAAAAAACTCCACTAAACTTGGGAAAATATGAAGAATTTTTTTTTTTTAATGATAGATTAAAGATAAAGACATTCTAGAAATTGATTTTAAAGAAGACAATTCATTTGTTGAGATGTGGTGAAAAGAAAACCTAAACACAACAGTGAAAGAGAAAGACGTTTAGAACATGGACAAAATGAAGAGACAAAGACTTTTTTTGGTTTAAAATGTGGTGACAAGAAAGGCCCCCCCCGCCCCATTTCAGGAGAAACCCAAAGACCCCACCCCCCCTGGACCCCCCCAAAACACCACCCCCCCCCCCCCCCCCCACCCCCCCCCCCCCCCCCTCCTTCATCTAAGGAGCAAATGATCGACGTTTTTAATTATCAAGACGGCAACAGGCGCATTTGTAATTCAAACGTGAGATCGCGGAGAAAGCGAAACACACACACACACACACACACACACACACACACACACACACACACACACACACACACACTAGCAAAAAACAAACATTATTCGAAGCCAAACGAAGGAATACAAACACATCGTAGGTCCAGCAGACCAGACCTTTTTGTGTGCGGTCAACAGAGTCAAAAAAATGCACACAGTTTGATCAGGCTATCGTATAAAGGAAGAGGTGGACTGCGAGTACCCGCGAGTTCCTGTATTTTGTCTTGAAAAACGCATGAGAAGAATGACAGTTACGTAAAACCGTGGTGAAAGTGGTTCGTGTAAGCTGTGTACTGTAAAAAAAAAAAAAAAAAAAAAAAAATGTTTGCCTGTCGGGATGTATGTGAATGAACATTGGGTTAGCGCGAGTCTGACGCGTGCGAATACGTAACAGCGGGCTGTATAAGAGTGCGTGTGCTGTTTGACGCATGTATCCCTCGAATTTCGCTTAAAAGGTTTGGTGTACTTGAAGAAGGAAAAAAAAAAAAAGAAACTTTCAATAAAATCTGTGGCATC
>JADBJO010012377.1:12500-15000 GCA_016801955.1 Conus betulinus
TCAATAACGTGTATGGCCCCCACCTGCCTGAATGACGGCCTGGCAGCGTCTCCGCATGCTGCAGATGATCCTTCTGATCCGCTGCTGTGGAATTCTCGCCCACTCCTGTTCAAGCGCCATTGCCAGCTCTCGTAGGGAGCGAGGCTGGTTGATTCTGGTCCTCACGGCTCGGCCAAGCATATCCCACACATGTTCGATAGGATTACAGTCCGGAGACTTTGCAGGCCACTCCATGCGCTCAATAGACTCGGCCTCCAGGTAGTCATTCACCACAATTGCGCGATGAGGTCGGGCATTATCGTCCATGAGGATGAAGTTGGGGCCGATGGCACCAGCGTAGGGTCTGACGATGGGGTGGAGGATTTCATCCCGGTACCTGACCCCAGTCACCGTGCCGTTCTGGAAGACGTGCAGGTCCGTTTTGTCCTGCATGCTGATCCCGCCCCAGATCATGATGGAGCCACCCCCGTAACGGTCGTGCTGGGCGACGTTGTGGAAGTGGAAACGCTGGTTACGCTGTCTCCACACTCTCCGCCTGCGATCAGTCATATCCAGGCAAAACCTGGACTCGTCAGTGAAGAGCACAGGGGTCCAGTCCGCCACAGTCCAATTCACGTGGTCCCTTGCCCACGCTCGCCTGGCCTGCATGTGGTTCCTGGTCAACCTGACGCGGATTGGGAGCTGCTCTGGAGCGTAAGCCAAACTCGTGAAGCCTTCTTCTCACAGTCTGTGTCGACACAGCATGTCCGGTTGCGTTCTGGAGGTCTCTTCGCAGCTGCGTGGCGTTCAGGAATGGGTTACGACGTGCCAGGAGAGTGAGATAACGGTCCTCCTGGCGCGTTGTAATGCGTTGTCCACCTCCCCACGCCTGTGGGAGACTGACCCGTAGCCTGGTAGCGGTGCCACAGCCTGGAGATGACGCTCTGGGTGACGTTGAGGGCTGTGGCAACATGGCGCTGTGAGACCCCTGATTCCAGCATCCCCACCCCCCTCGCCATCTCAGTTTCAGTCAAACGCCTTCTCAGGAGTTGGCGAGCCATCGTCTTACAGTGTGTGGACTGAAAGTGACGGTATTGCTGCCACATCGCAATACACCAGTGTTGGGCTGACCTGTACTCAGAGTCAAGTTTGAGGAATACAACACAATGTGATCCCTATCACGACTGTCAATTATTCATTTTTTTCCCACGGGATAATTAAAGAACTTTTCAAGTTCCAAAATGTATTTTCTACGCAGTTCGTAGAAGACAAGTTTATTCAGGCCGTGTATTAAGATGACAATGCTACTCAAATTGACATTTTCTTAAATATTTTCACCTTTTTTTTTTTTTTTTTTTTTCTCTTCTCTTTAATTTTTTGACACACAAAACGGTTCTTTCCACGATCGTAGATGCCTTTGTATATACTTTTGAATCTGGATGTGTGTGTGTGTGTGTGTGTGTGTGTGTGTGTGTGTGTGTGTGTGTGTGTGTTTGACGTATTCATTTGTAAAACGTAATCACGATGTAGGTGGATGATTTCCTTATTTACCCCTCCAGCTCCCCAGTGCTCTTCTTGACCCATTGTCTTCCCCACTTCCTTCGCCCCGCACCCCGAATCCTTTTGAATTATGGTCTGTGGCCGATGTTCAATAACATTCGTTCGTCGCTCTCTCTCTCTCTCTCTCTCTCTCTTCTCTCTCTCTCTCTCTCTCTCTCTCTCCTTCCATCCTTCACACACACAATCTTCACTATCTCCCTCTCTGTCTGTCTGTATCTCCCTGTCTGTATCTCCCTCGTCTGTCTGTATGTCTGGTCTGTCTGTCTGTCTCTCTCTCTCTCTCACATACACACACACACACACACACACACACATTCCACTCACACACACACACACACACACACACACACACACACGCTGTAGCCTTTCATCTTATCTTCTCTAATTATTCCAATCACGCAGCTCGCAGACAACCAGCAAAGATAGGTAAGAAGAAAAATTTTCTTTTGTCTCCCCCCCCCCCCCCCCCCCACCACCCCACCCCCCCAGGGTTTCTTGTCCTTTTCCTAATTTTTTTTCTTAAAAAATCACAAACGTTACAGAACTGGTACTGTATTTTCAAACATATATTTTTTATGGGCGTGTTTAAAAAAAAAAAAAAAAAAAAAAGCGCGGGAGGTTAAAAAAAACAAAACAAAACAAAAACAGAATTTGATCGTCAAGTTTCTCGTGGGTGGGAAAAAAAAAAAACTCCACACTGAAAAGACTTGCGTAGCAAAAAGAGGAGTTTACCCTCGGGCTAAATTTTGCGTGTGTGTGTGTGTGGGTGTGTGTTGTGTGTGAGTGAGAGAGAGAGAGAGAGAGAGAGGAGAGAGAGAGAGAGAGAGAGAGAGAGATTGGAGAGAGTGGAGAGGAGAGAGTGGAGAGAGAGAGAGATGGAGAGAGAGCGAGTGAGGTTGTTTAGAGAATGGAAGCTGTGGTGCTTCGCCGCCAAACGTGCGGGACAAACAAATCAGAGGAT
>JADBJO010012377.1:20000-25000 GCA_016801955.1 Conus betulinus
CGCGCATGTGCGCGCGCGCACACACACATATAGACAGACAGACAGATAGACAGAGTGAGTGAGTGAGAGACAGACAGACAGACAGACAGAGATGGATGCACAAGGGTCGGGAAAATCTCACTTCGTCAAAATTCTGGCTCTTTGGGGAGAAAATTTTAGCGACACACAAGTTTTAAACAGAACTCCTCTATGACCTCAAGGCCTAAAAGACAAAATTTTATGCTGTTTGCGTAGAACATGAAATGGGTTTTGAACAAACACCAGCGGAATCAAAGACCAGATGGTTTCCAATTTCGTCTTCGTTCTTTTTTTTTCCCCCCTCCCAACTCTTTTATGTCAGTAAATTCATTGGTCCAACAACCGTTGGGTTATGAGAGTTTCATCAGCTTAATCAAACGTGGATTTCCGGCACAGAGAAAGAGTGTGTCTGATGCCTTTTTTCATGACAGAAATCATCTAGGGTTTTTTGTCTTGTCTTTTTTTTTTTTGTTTGTTTTTTTTTTTTTTTTTTTTTTTGTTTTTTTACGAGTACGCTAGTGCGTGAAAGGCCAGTCACTCTCAGTCTTGGAGGCTCCTGAGACAAATTCGTAGCAGTTCTGTCCCCTCTTTCCTCCCGTCGTTTGTATGGGATTTGACCACATCGCTTCGATTTCAACAGGTGAATTGTGAGCGGTCTGGAGCGGTTCCAGACATAAGACTGTTCACAGAGGTCGGCGAACTATGTGGCCATTCTACCATGCTACGGTCTGCTTTTGTTTGCGCGTCTTCATCTCCTTTTTTTTTTTTTTTTCTTGTCCGTTTCAGCCATTGCATGACATTGTAACATGTCTTGCTATTTATTGACTAAATGTCGCTAAACTTTGGCTGAACTTTGGCGTGATTACCTAACGACATCATACACTTTTTCGCTTGTTTTTTTTTTTTTTTTTTTAATGGAACTTGTTCTCATTTTGTTACAGCAGATCTACTTTAAAAGATGTTTCCCCTCACAGAATGACCTTTTCACGATGATATTCACTTCTTTTACCCGAAAAACCACCATCATCACTGCTTTGCCGATAATAATACCGTTTCCATCGTAAACACAGAAATAATTCTCTTTTGACGGCATGAATGCTCCATACTTCCGGACCGCCTGCGACAGTTAAACTTCCCCGCCACTCTTCAATCGTGGCGGCGTACTGCTCCAGCTTTCTATTTCATCCCCACAGCAGCTGTGACCAACCCCCAGGTAACTTAAGCCCGGGACCTGAGTCTACACGGACGAGAGGGAACGGGCGGAATTGGCGCCAGAAACGGGGGCCGCAATAGCTCAGTGGTAGAGCTCATCGTTGGGGTTTGCCCCTACCAGCAGAATGACCTGGGGGGGGGGGGGGGGGGGGAAAACCACCATTTCCCTGCTTGCTGATAATAACATTGGTTTGACTCCATTGCCAAAACAGTCCTTCGAATGAGATGCTTTTGACGGACATAACGTGCTCCATACACGCACTACCGCCTTGGACATGTCAAAATTTCCCCGCCCAACTCTTGGAAGGCGTACATGCCAGCTTGGTATGGATGACCATCCCCCACAGCAGCTGTGACCAACCCCCAGGTGGACTAAGCCCCCGGACCTGAGTCAACGCGGACGAGAGGGAACGGGCGGAATTCGCGCCAGAAACGGGGGGGCCGCAATAGCTCAGTGGTAGAGCGCCAGACTCGTAATCCTGGGGGTTGCGGGTTCGAATCTCTACCAAGCCGTTTCGGTACAGGGGGGGATTTTTCCCTCGGAGTAAACATTGGTTCTGACGCCATTTCCCATACAGTCCTTCGAATGAGACTATAAACCAAGGTTCCGTGTGTGAACGCACGCATTACATCTTGCACACACGTCAAATCTCATCACCACTTTCGGAAGAGAAGGCCACTTTGGCCGTTGGTATGGATGACACGTACACAATAGCATGCACCTTCCCCGAAGTTGGAGTATGGCTGCCACAATGGCGGGATAAAAAAAAAAAACGATCATACACACAAAACTCCACTCCCTTTGTTGGGCAGATGGGTTTTTAGTACCTGACCCTGTCTCTACAAGGAGTGTCTGCAGGAGTATCAGCCTGCGTACGCAGAAGAAGAAGAAGAGGCGCCAGGAAGGAAGATGAAGACTTCCCATAGGTCAACACTGGTGACCCAGAATCACGGTCGATCAATCGCGAACGAAAAGGAGTGAAAAGTCGAGGGGCGCAAAAGGGACACGATGGGAGACAACTTCCAAATACTATGGTGGTTGAGCTTCTTACTAACACAGCTCACATGTTTTTTTTCCCTTCTAGATTATCCTTTCTTTTTTTCGTTTTGTTTTCTATACCTGGTCTTTCCTGTGTGCTTTGCGTGCGGAATTTGACTTCAATGTCTGACAGAGTGAATGTTTATGTATGCACGAGGAAGTTGACTTTAATGTTTGACAGAGTGAATGTTGTATTATGTGTGTGTGGAAGTTGACTTCAATGTCTGACAGAGTGAATGTTTATACATGTGTGTGTGGAAGTTGACTTCAATGTCTGACAGAGTGAATGTTTATACATGTATGTGGAAGTTGACTTCAATGTCTGACAGAGTGAATGTTTATATATGTGTGTGGAAGGTGACTTTGATGTCTGACAGAGTGAATGTTTTATATATGTGTGTGGAAGGCGACTTCGATGTCTGACAGAGTGAATGTTTATATATGTGTGTGGAAGTTGACTTCAATGTCTGACAGAGTGAATGTTTTATATATGTGTGTGGAAGTTGACTTCAATGTCTGACAGAGAGGAATGTTTATATATGTGTGTGGAAATTGACTTCAATGTCTGACAGATTGAATGTTTATATACGTATTTGGAAGTTGACTTCAATGTCTGACAGAGTGAATATTTACATGCAAATGATGTGAGGCCATGTAACTTTTTTTTTTTGATTTCTAGAGAGGGGAGACTTCAGAACAAGGGGAAAAGGAAATCGGACTATCTCTCCCTCCACATGGTGAGCGTCCAGACTTTGAGAGACAGACAGACAGATGGATGGATAGACGGACAGACAGACGGACCGACCGACGACAGATAGATAGACAGACAGATACATGCATGCAGCCCTCCCCCTAACACACACACACACACACACACACACACACACACACACACACACACACACACCATAGGCTTAAAAGAGATTCGTCGCTCTTGAAGAGGTTCGTTATTCTAGCGTTCTAAACTATAATTCTCGCTGTTCCCAGTATATTGCACAACCCTGAAGTTTTTTCTTTTTTTTTTTTTTTCTTCTTTTACAGTACTATGGAAATATAAGCATTGTGAACAATCGCACGAGTGAAGAGTGTTGACTTCTTTAGGCTGCAGAAGACTCTCTTCCGAGGGAGGGTCTTTATTGTTTGCGAGTGCCACAAGAAAAAAAAATATATACAAAAGGTCAATGTTTTTTGAGGGATTGCTGGATATTTCGGAGTCTTTTTTTTCATTTTCAAATTTATTTTGGTCGAGCAACACAGGACTTCCAGCCTACATGTACTTTTCAACTGTCTAAACTCTCCTCCCCATTGTCCTGAATGTTGTTTCTCTTGCTCGAAGAAGACCCAAGAGGTCGAAACGCGTCGTGTCTAGTCTTGTTATTCGGTTGTCCCCTTTGTTTGGCAGGTTAACTAACTTATATCTTTTGTTTTGAAAAAAAAAAAAAAAAAGATTTTTTTAAATTTCCACCTGCAGTCAACTCACTTCGATGGATACCCGACTCCCTTCCCCACGTTCACTGCGGTGGTTACCGTGGGGCTGCTGACTGGAGCAGTCAGCCGGGGTGTTGGGCTTACCACAGTGACTGAAGACACCCGGACATATCATTCTCTCTTTTCAGCAGCGGCACCGCTAGCCAACACCGACCTCTATTCTAACGCACGAACCTCCACTGTCAGTCGTGGACAAGTCCCAACGCATCTTCCACCGCCACCTCCCCTCCATTCAAATGCACATCCGATCAGCTGAAAAGTGTTGGCGCGTCAGTGGGTTGGGGCCATTTTGATATCACTCTTTTTTTTTTTTTTTCCTTCCTAGGGTTCGTGGTTCGGAAGAGTGCAAGGAGTCGCTTCGCTTCCTCGAAAGAGACCGAGTCAGGGGACAGGTTCTGGTCCTGAAAGTGATGGCGATGGTGTCTGCGTGTGCGGCCGTCAATGTGGAGGGCGTTTCTTTCACCGCAGACAGTCCCCCCCAGCAAAGTTTATCCCCTCTTCAAGGGAAGGGCGAAGCTCGGAAATTGCACGCCTCTGGAGGGACAGTGACGGGCAGCCTGATCACGACGGTGTCACGACTCCAGAAGTGCAACAACTCCCAACATTTCTGGTGGACGGTGCACTTCAAGGATCGGTCAGTTGATGCTTCAAAATATGTTGAAAATGGACAGTGATTTCCTGGGTTCATACTGGAGAATGGTGTGTTGACATCATGCAGCTTACTAAAAACTTTTTCAATTTTCTTTTCTTCGAGGAGCAGGGGGGGGGGGGGGGGGGGGGGGGGGGGGGGGGGGCACAGTTTCACGCAAAATCACTCACCATAATTACAAAGGTCAAAGGCAAAGCACCCCATCCCCTAACTAAAGACACAATGCATCTCTGTTTACAATATTCCCATCAAATTCAGAAAATGTACAACCATCTGTGAGGATGATATCAAAAGATAAGACCATTTCTACAAATCATTGCTTGAAAGTGTTGCCTCTCACTAGGTTCTGATACGGATTCCACTGTTTACAAAAATTCTGCGAGTCGCATTTCCATGCAGTGCATATATTTTTCGGTTTTATTTTTATTCTTTAGCTCGTTCAAAAACTTATTGGGGATTAGATCTGAACTCAATAATTTTACGTTTATATACAAAGTATTTAGCAAACCGTAATAATCCGGTCAAAGTCTTCGTGTGCTTTTATTCGTTTATCATTTCCAAATAACACCAACTCTATGTTTAACTTCACTCTTA
>JADBJO010012377.1:30000-35000 GCA_016801955.1 Conus betulinus
CAGGCGCCACTGAACACCACCGAAGTGACTCGGCAGCAGTGCAGTGTCTCCTCCGGTGGTTGCCTCTTGACGACTTCACATTGACTGCTCCCTGTGGATTGCCGGTGCCGGGGCTGCTGCGGCGGGATCAGCCGGGCTGTGGCTGTGGACGGGGTGTCGGAATGAGCGGCGTGGGTGCACTGCCTCTGAGGTGGCGCAGAGTTGGGGACAGCAAAAAAAAAAAAAAAAAAAAAAAAAAAAAAAAAAAAAAACACCATCACTCGTTTTCGTTTCACACCATTTTGCGCCCGACCTGAGGAAACAAACGATCGTCTGTTCCTCCCTCGTCTCGTCTCAGTGTCTTCAACGTGGTCTGTCTCGGCTGAAGAGGACCAAAGAGGTGGAAACGCGTAGTGTTTGTTTTGTCTTTCGTCGATTCTGTCGTTGGGCCGCACAAACAATATTTTTTGTAATCTTGTGTTGAATTTCCGCCTGCGATCACCCCAATCTGAAACCAACTTGAAAATTTACACAACTGCTGAAACATCTCTGAAGAGCCGTTTAAGAGGAATATACTGAAAAGCGCTCGTGTCTTACAGGCGGGCAAGTCCCATCATTCGATAAGAAGAAAGGTAGATAATCCTGACTGACTCATCGCACGATATCCACCGTTTTGCATCTTCATCCGTAGCCGGCACGAATGAGTGTAGAATGTATAATCACCTATGCGTATATGTAATCTGCTTGCACTTTCCAAGAACTGGTGGGAGGAATTCTTTGAAAGTCACAGAATACAAGCAACATCGTAGTAACAATCACGACGATCGTAGCATGAATCCATACGTGCTGATGTTACGTTACAAAAGTATAATGACTGCAGGTAAATGCCAATACCTGAAAACGAAAGTTAAAGTCTTGAGCCGGCAAAGTGAACAAAACGAAAGTAAAAGTACCAGGCCTTGACCTAGTAGTCTTCTTCACGCCGGACGACGACAACAAACGAACAAACAACGGGAGAAAAAACATAGTGTGGAAAAACAAGTGCGGGCGAACATTTTTCAGTTACTATGAAAATAATTTCAGGGGAAGGGTTAGGGGAGGGGGGGGGAGGGGAGGAGGGAGCGATGGGATGAAGACGACGACGTTGAAATAAAAATAATAAATCCTACACTGATGGCTCTGGTAATCACTGAGTTCCGTGTTGATGTTTGTATACAAAATACGACCAAACGTTCTAAGGTACACACTATATTCGTGTCCTCAACTGTGGCTACAGTAGCAATGAGGCTGACCCATTCAACGTCTGCTGCGTAAGCAACTGTGGACACGATCGAAACTCGGACCAGAATTTGACCTTTCTAACAGCCTGGGAAGAGATACAGAAGGGAAGGGGGGGGGGGGGGGGGGGGGGGGGGGGGGGGGGGGGTACATTTCGCCTGTGCCACCGGGTTTGAAAGAACGTTGAATTCTGTTAAGGAAAAAAAAAGTTTGGCCATCTCCTAACCAGGTTTCCTGCACAGTCGGCGCAACTGGTTGCGGGCCTTTGAAATGCAGCTGGGGCTCCTGAACCTTCGGAAGGGAGACCTCTCACGTTCTACTAAATCCTGTTAACCCGCAGAAGACGAGACAAGCGACAGACAACTCACAGCGTCTCTCTGTCTTGATTTATCTGCCAAGGATGCCTATCGATTCCACAGCTGTATTTCACCTTTCTCTCATCGCTGTCCAGACCCACTGCCAGACGTGCCGGCAGGTAGACCTGGTTGAGGCCCACTGGGATTGGTTGGAGGTCTCATTTCCATCTCCAACGTCACCGTTTTTTTTTTTTTTTTTGTTGTTTGTTTACCTCCCCTGCCCGCATGCGCACCGCTCTTGGGAGGATGAAAACGGAGAAAAGAGGTGAGAGGGGAAGGGGGTGGGGGTGGGGGTGAGGAGGGGGTATCAGGCTGCTCAGCCATGGGGGATTTAAGACTGCCAGGAAAGTCTGGGAGCAGGCGGTGGGGTTTAGGCCTTCGTCGTGGGCGTTTACTTTTTTTTTTTTTTTTTTTTTCCCCTGCAAGGACGAGAAGTTGTCTCAGGCTGATGTGATGTTTGTCAGACAGTGCGTTGAACCCACAGGTGTTTTTTTTTTTTTTTTGTCTCCTTCATATTGTCTTCATGTTCTTCTATTTCTTCTTCTTCTGTGTGTCTTGTGGGGGTGAACTGACACGTAATAGCCGCAAGAGAAGATGAAATACCTTTTTGTTTGTTTTGCTGTCCTGCTTTGAATGATCTTAGAATAAAACTTGTTCAACTTAAATATTACACCCAACCATGTTTTTTTTTTTCAGGCTAATTCTCTTACTACCGACAAGGAATGAGAATACACTTTTGTATTCAGCCATGTGTATTTATGAAACAAATAGAGATTTCGGACAGTAATGTCTTGATGTACTCTGCTTTTTTTGTTGTTTTGTTTTGGTAACATTTTTACACTTCTTCATGATTTCCTTTTTACGTATCAGGAATGTTGTATGATGCATGTATGAAACCCCCTTCAGTATGGGGCTGTGGCCTTACGCTGAATTAAACAGTCGCATTCGCACACTTCTTTCTTCTTGTTGTTGTTGTTGTTGTCGTTGTTGTTTGTTCTGTTCTCCTTTTTTCTTCATCTTCTTCTTCTTCTTCTTCTTCCTCCTCCTCCTCCTCCTCCTCCTCTTCTTTTTACTTCTGCTGCATAGGACCAATTCGAAGAGGCCTAACTGGCTTGTATCGGTTTCTCGCCTTAAAGAAGGGAATCTTCCATTCTATCTCTTGCTGCTTTTTTCTCTTTTATATATTTTTTTTTCTTGTTGTTGTTGTTGTTTAGGAGGAGCTCCGTGAGGAGGAAAGATGGCTGCCCCTGGAAACAACACCTGGTGCCGGTCCGCCACTCGATGTTCCGTGGCTGCCGTCTCCAGTCACCGCTCCTGCGCATCGTCCCACCCAGTGTCTGGAATCCCAGCAAGTGTACGGGGCGATGGAATGGGAAGAGTGTCCCTTGGAACTCCGGCATCCCCCTGTGATGGACAGTGGCAGGTTCGGAGAGCCAGAAGTCTGGAATGGAGCGTTGGCCAGCACTCTTTTGACCCGATAGGGAACGATGCCACGGGTGGCTCCACGATGCTTCGTCACCCGAGTTCCATCTGGATGTTCTCCTACGGTGCTCCTCTTGCAGTTCCGACCACAAGATTATGCATTAGTGTCCGTGGTGCTGCTCTGAGGGGGCACCTTCATGGCACGATCAGCCAGTGGTGTAAACCAGAGCAGTCGCTCCGATGGTTTGTGTGTTGCACATTCCACCAGGAAAGGCTCGCGCATGTCAGTCTCAGGATAGTTTGGGAGCTGATGGCGAGTCCCTGAAACAGCCAAAGGGCTGGAGGCAGACTATGACTGTCTTGTCTGCTGCTGCTCCCCACGACCACGCGCCATGCAGCCCAAAGACATGGAGATCGAGCTTCTGTGTGTTAATCGGACGAATCATTCCAATTTGAGATCCTTCTTTCCTCTTGAGGGGAAAATCTTATGGACTCCATAGTTCATCCCTCTTCTTTCCCACCCAACACGCTGTCCAACGACAGGCCGAAAGTCCTGCAAAGAATAGCTGTTTTCTTTGATCCACATCAAGATCCTGGAAACGGCTGGAGCTTTGACCACACACTTTTCAACAAGATCCTGGAAACGGCTAGAGCTTTGACCACACACTTTCAACATTGATATATTTACTGTGCTCTTTTCACTTTCCGTGGAAAACAAAGTCTTTTCTTTGTCTGGTGGTGAGCTCCGCAGAAATTCTAATCTTGACCAGACGTAATGCCTCTCTCAAGTCTTAAGTCTTCCAGGGCGGCCAGTTTGTCTGACTGCCCATGCATCTGCAGTGCGATCGGCCTTGACGTGTCCACTCTTCACCGTTGTGAAACGTCCTGTCAATATCCCTGGGTCTCCCACTTCTTCCGTAGGCGTGCTGATTGAACACATCAGCCGTCAGTCACATCAGTTGACTGAAGTATATGCCTATCCCCTTTCTGATGTTCCTCTAAATCTCTGTCGGTGGCAAACCTGGTCCGATCGTATCCAACCTAGTGATAGATTCACCTTGTATAGAACGTTTTGCAGTGATCGCAGTTTACAACCTTACAGTTTGATATTGGTAAGCATCTAAAATATATCACCACTAGATTTAGGCTGGAGATTTCTGAGCCGACAGTACATCGAAATCGACATGAAATGTTCGTGTCTAATGACTTCAGTTGTCCATTATGCACAGACAGCCAAGCAAATGAGGTGCATTTTGCTTGCTGCGTGTGGGGCTGCACGATGCCTGCAGCAGTTCGTTCCTGTGGTGACCGTTCGTTCGGGGGTGGGGGGTGGGGGTGGGGGGGGTGGGTGGGGGGCTCTGCAGTCACGAAAACATGGATCGGTCCACCCATGTGGACGCTTCCATGGATGCTCTGTTGTGTCGCGTCCAGCCGACCATCCCGCGATGGCATATGCCAGGGAGCAGCTACAGTCCCCTGACGTCTTCATGGAGCACCCTGAGCACGCCTGCCACAGCACGTCAACGCAGCACACCCTTCCCAGGCTGCTGCATGATAACTCCTCGCTGGCTGCTTTGGCAGTGGAGGGCACTGTCTCTTCTTTGGGTCCCACTGGTACCTCCGGTTGTCTGTTCTTCTTCCCTGACAATCGGTTGAGTCTGAGGCTCAACGGCGGTTGTTGTTGTTGTTGTTGTTGTTGTTGTTGTTGTTGTCGTCGTCGTCGTACCCTGGCTAAAAGACTCCAGGGATCATCCAAACAGCCGAAGCACTTGAACACTATGGTACGAATCCGTCAGCTTGGGATGAGAACATGACGTGCGTGACCGTTTTTGATTACCCTGCCACGTGGGCAGCCACACTCCGACTTCGTTAGGGGGGGGGGGGGGGGGGGGGGGGGGGGGAGGGATTTTAGAGACTGATAATGTTACGCTAGGCGCTTGTCACAAGTGAAGACAATCCCTGCAT